>OX377201.1:24868169-24958683 GCA_947396885.1 Heligmosomoides polygyrus polygyrus | reverse complement strand
ATTTTTCTGGTGGTGTAATTACATATTAGGTTGGTCAGAAAGCCTGAGCCGATTTTGTGAAGGTTTCAGAGCATTATCTTTCTGACCGGCCTAACACTGGCACTTGTATATCATTTCTCGAAACTTCTCTGTAATAGGTACATATATGTAGCCTCGTTGCTTCCCATAACTTCAAAACGATGTGAATTTCACAAGAATATTTTCGAGCTTCATCTTCTATGTATGGCGACGGCAACCGTTCGAAACGTCAACAACGTACTGGGGGAGGGCACCACTTCCTCTGGCACTGTCAACCGCTGGTTCGCTCACTTCAGAGGTGGAGACACGTGCTTTAAAGACGAACCTCGGCCGGAACGCCTTCACACAGTGCAAGACTCTGCTATTCTCGATCTGTCAAAGGGGATGCTGAAGTTAGCACTGCAGTTTGCGACGAGACTCGGTTGCACGCAGTCAACAACTATGTACTAGTCAGAGCCGAGTTAGCCTAGTAGTTAGTAGTGTAGTTTCATGCACAAACGGTCACAGGCTCGACTCCCGGTTCCGGCACGATATGCCCTGCAAAAATTGCAAAAATGGCAACGGTTCCAGCGTCAGGTCCAGGTTGACAGGCCGGCTGATTGAGAAACCTCGTCACAAAACCATGGTCACATGTCGCAATAGAATCAGTGTAAAGGCTAGGACGTCACCCGGAAGTGGCGCACAGAACCCCCGCCCGAGTTCTTTGGTCAGCATGCGAGGGCTACCGAGGGCCGAACGACCTCGGCTAAAGAAGCTAGTTCGACTGGGAACTCTGAATGTGGGAACGCTAACAGGAAGATCTAGGGAAGTGGCTGACCTGATGAAGCGCAGAAGGATACAAGTCCTGTGTCTGCAGGAAACGCGATGGAAAGGGGCGAAAGCCAGGGAGATCGGAGAAGGGTCAAGCTGTACTGCAACGGAGAGGACACCAAGAGGAACGGAGTAGGGATAGCTGTTGCGGAGTCCCTCAAGAATTCAGTAGCGGATGTCCAAAGAATAAACGACCGCATCATGTCACTGCGGCTGGACACGAAGGAGGGTTACTGGACCATCATGTCTGTCTACGCTCCGCAGACCGGATGCTCCGAGCACGACAAGGATGACTTATACCTCTCGCTCGAGGGAGCCATAAGGTCCGTACCAGAAGGCGACTACCTCTCCATAGCAGGAACATGTACGGGCACGTAGGGAGTGGCAGAAGAGGAGTGGAAAGGGTTCATGGAGGTAAAGGGAGCGGCCTGATAAACCAGGATGGAGAACGAATTCTGGATCTGGCTATCGCCCACGAACTAGCTGTCTGTAGCACCCTCTTCGCGAAGAGGGAGAGCCAGAGGGTGACCTATGCTAGCGGAGGAAGAAGGACGGAAGTCGGCCACATCCTGGTTCGAAGGGCTGCCCTGAAAACAGTCCGGGATGTGAAGGTCATTCCGGGAGAAGACGTGGCATCACAGCATAGATCCTTGTTAGCCGACCTTAGCATACCTCTACCCACCAGGCCCAAAGTGAGGACGGAACTCAGGATCCGATGGTGGAGACTGCGTGGTTCAAAGCGGAACGAGCTACGAAGGGCAGTGCTCGAAGGCCTTCCAGATCCAGCTGGTCCCGTAAATAAGACCTGGAGGAGGGTAGCCCATACAATGTTGAGATGTACCAAGGAAACCTTGGAAGAAACAAGGGGAGGAACCAGAGAGGATAAATCGGCATGGTTCTGGAACGAAGAGGTGCAGGCTACGGTGAAGAGGAAGAAGGAGGCCTACAAGCTGTGGCAGAAGACGAGGGAACCCGAGCACCTCACAGCCTACAGGAAGCTGAAGAGGCTGGCAAAAACAGCTGTAACGAAGGCACAGAACGCGGAAATGAATGCCCTGTACGAGAAACTAGACGGGCCAGAGGAAGAGAAGTTCGCCATCCGCCTGGCCAAGGCGCGTCATAGAGCTAGCCTCGACATTCGAGTAGTGAAGACTGTAAAGAGTGCGGACGGTAGGGTGTTAAGGCCGCCACAGACTTCTGCGGCGCCGCTCGGCGGCGTCGCTGCCCTATGCTTAACCATGAGGCAGAGACGCAGAGCTCGCCTCCAGCGGCGCCGCAAAAGTCTGCGGGGGCCTTTACGGAAGCCGGTCGAGGTCAGAGAGAGATGGGAGGAGTACTTCAAGGAACTCCTGAACGAGGAGTTTTCTCGTCGGGAGGCCGAGGAAGAACAACCAACGGAAGGACCCTTCCCACACTGGACGCAAGAAGAGGTTCGCAAGGTCATAGGGAAGATGAAACTCGGAAAGGCAGCAAGGCCTGACGGTGTGCCAGTAGAGGCTTGGAAGGTGCTCGGGAACCTCGGAATCAACTGGCTGACGCAGTTCCTCAACAGAATCACGAAAGAATGTAATATGCCGGATGACTGGAGGAACAGCACCATGGTCCCCATCTTCAAGCAGAAGGGAGACGCTTCCGAATGTTCCAACTACCGAGGGATCAAACTGATCTCACACACGATGAAGATCTACGAACGACTGGTCGACTCAAGGTTGAGGGAGATGGTACCTTCGCTCGTCAGGTGATGGAGAAATATCGGGAGAAACGAAAACCCTGCTACCTGGCATTCCTGGACCTGGAGAAGGCCTACGACAGGCTAGCTCGGGCCGTAATCTGTAATGCCCTTCGAGGGAGGGGTGTCCCGGAACGTCTGATCATGGTCATAAGGGACATGTAGGAGGGCTCGAAAGCGGCGATACGAACTCCACACGGGGTGACAAGGAAAGTGGACATCACAGTGGGGGTACACCAAGAGTCGGCTCTGAGCCGGTTCCTCTTCCTGCTGACACTTGACTCTATAGTGAACCACCTTGAGGAAGGCCCTCTCAGAACGATCCTCTACGCGGACGACATCGCACTAGTAGCCGACAACCATGAGGAGCTGGAAGAGAAGGTGAAGCTGTGGCAGAGAGCCCTCACAGACAACGGCCTACGGCTGAACGTGAAGAAGACGAAGTTAATCAGCTCTGAGCAGTGCGCTGGATCGATCCTAGACTGCCAAGGGAAAGCGATCGAGAAGGTGGAAGAATTCCGCTACCTCGGAAGTGACCTATCCGAGGAAGGAAGTGTGGACCAGGCGGTCAGGGGACGGATAAACGCAGCCTGGCTCAAGTGGAGGGAGTCCACAAGGATCCTCTGCGACCGTAGATGCTCCAGGACGCTCAAAGGCAAGCTCTATAGAACAGTTGTGAGACCTGCCCTCCTCTACGGCAGTGAGTGTTGGGCCCTGGGTAAGGCGCAGGAGCGGCAACTGCACGCGGCGGAGATGAGGATGCTGAGGTGGGCATGTGGATGGACCCGTCGGGACAGGGTGCGAAACGAGGATGTTAGGGCAGTGATGAAGACAGCTCCGATCCAGCTGAAGATGAGAGAGCAGCGCCTAAGGTGGTATGGACACGCCTCAGAAGACCAGAGGATCACCCCACAAGGTTGGCCCTGGATTTCGAGGCACCCGGAAAGCGTCCGAGGGGAGCCCCAAGGAAAAGATGGAAGGACGTCATCTCGCCGAAGTCGGCGCCACGGCAGATGGAGCCCTTGATAGGATGAGGTGGCGACAGATCACAAAAACAGCGGACCCTGCGACTGCGCGGGACTAAACGCTCAGGAGAAGAAGAAGAAGAAGAAGAAGTAGTAGTAGAAGAAGCAGAAGAAGAAGAACTATGTACTAGTCGCCTCCAGACCCTATGCAATAAGACCTGATGACTTGATGGGTCTCCATGTCTCCTATCTCATTAATGTTTAATATTGTATTTAACAGCTGTGATGCAATTTAAGAGAGTGTCCATTTGTCAATCTCATCCCGCGGCGAAAGCAGACTTTTGGAGAGCTGATCGCTGCAGATGAGAGCAGTGTCCTCTAAGACTTTAACACGCATCGTGCCAAGTGGCATCCTCTAAGAGAAGACCCTCCGACGCGAGACAAATTGAGCCTTCACCCCAAGAACTGTCTCCTTTACTGCTTCTGGTGTTCGCTTTCATACGAGTTGCTTCCGCAACGACAAAACGTGACCGGCAACCAATTCCAGAAATTGGAAAAAGCTGTGAGAGGAAAACCGCTGACATTGAGATGAGGATCTCTCTATCTGAATCAGCTGTATCGCCTGATGTATCGCCGATCATTGAGCTGCGCCAGCAGTGTCCTTATTCATCCCTGTGGCGTGCCAGAGTGCTCCAATGGATCTTCATAGCCCGAAGGACACCAAGAGCGTTGTATCGTTCGTTCGGCGAATTCACGAAGAAGTCGGATAACCGCGTTGGTGGGCGTCCTTAGTCCTGAGGCCTGATTCGCGATTGGTAAACTCTCCAAATCGCCCTAATTATAGGGAGCAGCGGAGAAACCTGTTTTTTGCTGTATGATACACAGGACTTAATTTTTTGTAGAGCACAACTTCACTCTCCGTCATTCGTTCCTTGAGAAGGTAGAGAATTACTTCCGGGTAAAAGTCTGTCCTCCACATGCGATCGACGAAATCAGAGAACGCAGCCACATGTAAGCATGTAAGCTTCCATTATTCGAAGATTTTGTAGAGCTTCTGAAAAGTTAATAGAAAATGAAAATGGATTTTATGTATTTGGATTTGTAGTGGATTTTATTCTTCAAAAGGCAGGTTCTGAAAGTAACAGCCTTTTTGATTGAAGAGGGGTCAATCTTTAAGATGTTTTTCTTCTGGCAAATGACGCAAAACGGATAATTTTAATCATATAGAAGAAAAGCCCTTCTTAAAAGCCAAAAAAGCCCTTTTGAACTTCGCGCAGTCATGCGGCTTTAACAGAATCCGAGTCAGCCCACTTAGCTGTAGTGGTTTCTCAGCTCACAACGAGTCACAAAGACAAAAGATCACTCACAGCGATGATGCGGTCACTTGAGCTGCCGTTGGAATTCTTGAGAAAATCCTGAACTTTCCCCACGCTCCGCAGTGCAATTGCCTGCTAGATCTGCACGTTATGTTCCCACGACAAGGTGTGCCTTTGAATGCAGTTCGATAAGCCATGGAGTTGATGACTTATAGCCTGCCGCAGTGATGACTTATGGTTAGTGGAAAATGCAGTTCTACTGATGAAGGCAGTAGGAAATTAAAAGTGAACGTTCAAGGTTGGATCACGGAAACAACTTCAAACCATGTGAACATTTATCGCCTATCTTTCTGAGAGTTCAGTTTTGTTCATTACTCAATAAAATTTTTGAACATTTTTAAAATTTACAGGTCATGATTTTTCTAATGAAAAATTAAATTAATTACCTTGTCAAAATTAATTACGGTAGGTGCCATCTCAAAAGACACCTCCGAAAACATGATGCGTGTCAAACCGCTCTGAAGCAACCTTGGTGGCGAAATCGCTATTATGGCGTTGTTCTTGCCAGGAAAGGGGTTTACTGAAGCCCGATTATATCCCTCCCAGATTGTGTTAACCACTCCATTTGTGCAGCAAAGATTGATAAGATGTTGACCAAGATTGTTAATGGCTTTATTCCGGCTGACGTTTCGGCAATTTTGCCTTTTTTGGAGCTGGAAAAGTCGGAAATATTCACAACACAATTCGCACAAACATCATTTCAGCCTTCAGAAAAAAGGCTGTCGATAACAATTATGGAGTGCAGTGAATTTGTATGCAGGGGCCAGATTCATCAACGACTTATAGAAATCTAACGTTGAAAACTACTACGTATACTGCCGAAATCCCTGATAGCGCGGCTAATCAGCGGTATGGTGAAATATTTCACCATGTTGCTTGTTGATAAGCCGCGCTATCAGGAATTTCGGCTGTATTTTCTCGGTTAAATTGCTATAAGCCGTTGATGAATCCAGCCCCAGGAAACGATTATGGTGAGGATGCTGAGATGAGGATGATGACGATCTTGATGTTTCGATGCTGTACCGTTGCCATCACTGAAATAGTGTACGAATGAATTATAGAGAGATGTAGAAGAGTAGCGGAAAGGAGCAGATAGATCATTGAAAATGTTGGTGAGAGTGGATGGTCTGTTGCGAATTGCGAGGCCTTTTGTTCACGAAAGTATAGAGAAGCATCATACAACGTGGCAAGGTGAAGGCTTCTTTATCAATCTTTGCCATGTTTTGTCCGTACCTAGTGGGTTCTGATTGTTTTTTCTATTTCACTTTTCGAGCGGCAACAAACCACGAACGAGTAATACTGCTCTCCAAATGTCAGTTATGTCAAGCATGCTGTTAATTTATAATGAAGCGTGAATATCTTCCTTTACGATTTTTGACCGAAGTCAGCGCTGCAGAAGATATCCGTTGAAACCTCACCTGTATCACCAGGGTCACCTATCGTCGAACGAACTCTGATCATCGAGTTGCTCTAAAGGGCGTCAGCAGCGTCTCCATTCGTCCTTGTCGCGTACCAGAGTGCTCCAATAATGAATCCTCCTCGGCGACAGAGCGTCATATCGTTCGTTCATGGCTTTCACAAAGAAGTCCGACCAACGCGTTGATGGGCGTCCCAGTGCTCTTTTGACATCCCACAAAAACTATTCGGTGACGGCCATTGTCCTACGGGTGTTTGCGAAGTGCATTACGTGGCCGGCCTACCTATTTTTTGGCGACTTTGCCCATGTGACAGCGTCTCTGATCTTCGAACGTCGGCGAAGCTCGGAACTCCGAAGGCCTTCTCTCACTTGCGTGAGTCGTGTCACTCCGAGCATCGTCCTCTCGATTCCACGCTGCGCGACGCTGATCGCGTGTTCATCCTGCTTTCGTATAGCCCAGGTCTCTGAGGCGTATGTTAGGGCAGGAAGAACGGTAGAGTCGAATAGGTGGGCACGGAGTCGAACGTTCGTCGTCTTCTTCGCGACTTCTTCGACGCTCTTGAAAGCTCCCCAAGCCGCTCGTTTCCTCCTGCTCAGCTCTGGTGCTAGGTCATTGGTCATGTTGACTTCGCGACCCAGATACACATAGCTGGAGCATTCGGAGATGTTCGTTCCGTTGAGCGAGAATGGGGCACCAGAAACTCGTCCGTTCCTCGTGAACATCGTCTTCGCAATATTCAGTTGTAGTCCAATGTTCCCATATACGCGATCGAAGTCGGCCAGCATACATGTCCGTTGAGACAAAGGTGTCTGTAAATAGATAGTGTTGAGGCTATGATTGGTGGAAATGTTAATGAGCGCATCAGTCTGGGATGATTGAAACAATCGCAGTCTCCCATAAACTTCTGATTCGTGCATATGTGTCGATGCAGTACTACAGAACTATTCAATAGAAGCATCTATATTATGGAGTATGCGATCCGCCGATTACATCATCGTCTATATACGGCCGACCGTTTTTGACAATCCCTAGTGCCGCAGACGATTGCATCTGTTTTCGCTGAAGACGATCACACCGTGGATAACCTGCATTATACAAACGCGTCGAGATTTCACTCTAACTCACTTTATTCTCCGATTTAATAGACGATGTGCTATCTAATTCCTTTCCGAATCCATTTCACTTCATTTAGACTAATTTCTCTTACCAGTTGTATGCTTCAAACCCAACTGGCAAGCTTGGAAATCTCTGTTAAAAAGCAATCCGTACTTACTGGCAGCTAGCTTTGATTTCTTTTCAATTATTAAAGACGATGTGCTCGTCTAACACTTCTCAACATTCTTCGAGTGGATAAGGAGCGATGATATAAACCGGGAGGGTAATACATTGGCTCCGATTAAAAATCTTCGGATAATTGGATGATTCGGATAACGCTATTTTGGCGACACCAGATTTCTGAATGATTCAGACACGGACACTTTTGCGCTTTTCAAATTTTCGGGTTATTCGGACCGGTATATCCGAATTGGATATCCGAAAATGATTCATTCGCATCCAAGGTATAATTCATAGTAGGTAGAAGGCGTTACAGATGACGCGAATAACGAATCGGTCCCATCCCGAACCCAGCTGGCAAAAATCATGTTTTGGACACTAACTTGTCCACCGAAAAACGCCTCAAATCATCACAATCATGCACTAAAAATCCTTCGCAAGAACACCAATGTAGTTTCGTATTTTGTAATTCAGTGAAGTATGTTGAGTGCATGCCGCATCTGCTAAAATAGTTTAGCGCTAACCCTCATTGTCTATTCATATGCCTTTGTTATGCTTGGTGCTAACGCTAAAATCACTGTTATTGTCCATGTACGATCGAGCTCCGTTTAGGTCCATCGATTCTGAAGAACCACTCTGCCAAAAGTCCATATCTGCTGTCTCCTCCGATATCTTCTGCTTAATATTTAGACTGAATCTGGACTAGATTCATTACTAGAAATGGTACATTAACTAACATGAGATCAAATCTACGAAAACACTTTGGTGCGCGAAAGATGTCATCATTCTTGCGATTAATGTTTTCTGTGGGAGCATTTGAGAATGGATGACCCAGTTGCTTGCCACATCCTCATCATGGTCATTGTTCTGAACCTCCTATTCTGCAACAACATGGTCTTTATGATGCGGCGAAGGCCTACCACTTTCGTTCCTTTTTTCAGCTCCATCATTTATCTAAATTCAAGTCTTGGTCACTTCACGTTGTCAATCGCACATCATCCTTAACGACTGGCGAAACTGAATCATTGCCGAGATATGGCGGCCACTACCTTTCGCGAGGCCTATAAGAGACTGCTGCATTTCACTTAATCTCACAAAGTAGAGGATAACCATACAATTATAAGTTTAGTGTTCTTTAAATTCCATTTCTAATTTATTATACGAACACATCATGCAGAATTTATAATAGATCAACATTACAAGCCGCGAAGGACAATATTTTACCTCATGAGAGAACCTAGGATCCTTCCAATAAATTCAATGTTTATAATTAAGAACAACTGCGATCAATTAGGGTTTAGATGACAGTCCAGCATCTTCAAGAAACAACTGAAATCAATCGGTACACAAATCTTTTTACTTAGCTTGATAGCTCCAATTGAGAGAAAGTGGTGCCGAAACCTAGTTCTGGTTTTTGGTAGCAAAAGCTTACGGCGATCTCCTCGGGTGAATGAGCTCTTGTCTTCTTGAAAAATAACAGGAAATAACTTGACGAATAAAAGAGAACTTAATGGACCCCGACTTAGGAGAAGATTTCCTTAAATATGGCAACAACTAGAAACCAACCTAAAGCATCCATTCCATCTGATCATACAATTTGTTCGTCGCAAACAAAATGGAATTTTCCTCTTTTTACGTGCTAGCAAGTGCGCGTAAGAAGTCAGAAGACGGTGCCAGTCCACTCGTGCAGCTTACAGTTAGATGGAATTTGGTACAGATCGGATTTTTGCCCAAGCGGGGTTGTGTGACATCCGAAGTTCCAGAAGGTAGCCAAAGCGAAAACAGAGGTGAATGCTGGAGGGCCGGCGCTACGTGATTTTCTGAAGCGAATGAAGCGAATGGTTAATGGTTAGAAAAACATCCATAGAGCGGTGTTATTCATGCTGGCGAATTGATGACAGTCTGCGAACCCAGCCTTGTACACGCGGAATAAACTGCAGTGTTCTACGGCCACGTTCTTAAGAAGATGATCTTGCTGAAACCTTAACCAACATAACCGTCTATCATCTTATGTTGAGCTCATCAAATAAAAGCAGAATTTCAAAAGCTCATTAAAAAATGGATCGTTTGAAAAAAAAACTTGGCCAAACCTCTACTCATCGACCCTGATTTGTATCAAGGGTTTTACCTTTTTTTAAACTGATACCAACAGCAGCAGTAAAAGCATCTAACTTCAAAGTCGACACTCAAATTCAAAAAGGTAAAATAACCTTAGTTTTGAAAAAAATTTTATGGAAAAACTCCTTAACCAACATATTAAGCAGAAATGTGTGTACTTCTAGCATGAGCATACAATTTTTGTCGCTTGCTTGTATAAAGAAGAGATTGTGCCGTGCACTTGTCCCAAATGTGCAGTATTTATTTAATTGATAATGATGTTTGCCTGAGGTTATATAGTGGAGATGTGGTGTATCTCTTGTTGTAATTGCTTCTGCTGCTCCGAAATTGATACACCTGCAAATAGCAATTACTTTGTCAATAAGCAATGCAATGATAGAGCAAAAGCGCGGCGCAGTCTCCCCATAAAATATCTCCAACAAATTCACTGATCTCTATCATGACAGGCTAGACACTGCAAAGGTGAAATTCTAACATGTAAGGCCGGGGTGTTTCACCCGGGAGCTGGATGCCTAGGGTTGTGGCCTGAACAGGACAGGAAATCGATTTATTAGGTTTCTTATAGCACCAGCAGGGGTCGGTCCGTCCGCTTCTGTTGTGCCCGCGCTCCTCTCCGTACCTGCCGCTCGCCAGGTACCATCGAGACAAGAATCCGAGGCCACCGCTTGCCACCTCGCACCAAGTGATGCCTCCAAGACCAACCGCCCGCGACCTCGACACCAGTGCAGACTGACCAGGAAACTATCCCAACGGTAGGTCAGATCGGCCCAAGTGTTGTATATGGGCTGAACCGCCTCTCTCTGGGAAACAACAAAACGCAAATATCTCAACCCCAATACAACTCTGCATAGAGTTAGGGACGACGGAAGTTGGGCCGTTGGCGGCGTTAGCCCTATGCCTGGAGGCGGAGGGCGGGCTCAAGTTGCCTGGATACAGCGATGACGAGCAAGCGATGGTGGCACAGTGCATAGAGGGGCGGCGTAACTCCCATAATCTCTGTTTCCAGCCAACTTGAGCCCGCCCTCCGCCTGCAGGCATTGGGCTAACGCCTCCAACGGCCCAACTTCCGTCGTCCCTAACTCTGCGCAGAGTTGTATTGCGGTCGAGATATCTGCATTTTCTTGTTTCCTAGAGAGAGGCGATTCTGCCCATATACAACACTTGGGCCGTTCCGACCTACCGTTGAGATAGTTTCCTGGTGAGACCGGCTCGCCCGGGCCCTCTTTATATAGAGTTGCGCTCGCGGGAAGGCCGGCCCCCTCGTGGATACGCCGCCCCGCCGCCTATGGCCGGCGCTGGGCACAGGCGAGGCGGACGGCGATCGATCGATCTCGCTGCTGAGAAAACACAGAAACACTGCAATAACATACATAATTACTAACAGAACACTACATAGAACAACGCAACTATTCTACAAACACACAAATACCCAACAAAGATCACTTCTGCGAGGCCTCGTGCCTCGCCCATCCTTCACAAATAATGTTTTCTTTGAAAAACATAACACTAACTTCATCGAGCAATGTCTATTCAAGCTTCAGATACGTCTGCCTTGGTTTGCGGAATACCAATTTTATGTCCAAAGTAGCCCAATTTGAATTTGAAAAGCGTCCACTTTAAAATGAAAGGCTGCGTAGTCATTGTGTTGTCATCATAGCGTTTGACCTGTCATCTTTGCTACGTGAGTAGCTTCTCTTTGAATAGAGCTTTCAAAATGGTATACAGATCTTGTTGTGGCTGTTTTGACTGTAGCCAAAGCCAAGACGGCAATCGTTTATTCGGCTAACGTTTCGGCTATTCGCCTTCGTCAGAGCCTGGAAAAGTCAAAGACCAAAGTCATCCAACCTATCCCTACTGCCTTTCAGGCTACAATACAAGACAAAAGGCGGCCAGCCATTACCAAGTGCAGTGGAACACGTAGACGCAGGAAATGCTCACCGAATGAGGTGAAAAGGACCTGATGGCAAGCCACCTGCTGGTGCAACGTGCAGTGGGTATTCTATTCCAGCGTGCTTCTCTGAGCTGTTCACCAAGATTGTTAAACAGGCTTTACTTCGGCTGACGTCTCGGCGTCTTCGCCTTCTTCGGAGCCTGGAAAGGTCGAGAATATTAGTGAAACTATCTCCCCAAACACCATTTCATCCTACAGAATAGTGTTCTCAAGACAGCTAGAGTAAAGGACCGATGTGCCAGGTACAGCGTATCAACTAACCTTCCAGGTGAGTGCCGATGAGCACCGCCAGTCACCCGTGGATGGAGATAGACGTTTGTGAGTGAGTTTAGCCCCGGATACCACCCGACTTAAATACCCTGTAGGTCAGATCAGATTGATCAAAACCCACAGAGCTCGACAAAGGGTGCCAGTTCCTGGGTTATCGCTATGCACTCGTCTTTGCGGTTGGCCTGTGGATTTCTGGCCGCTATCAAAAGCGCTTCAAGTGACCTGCGTGCTGAAATGTCGCTTTCTGTCGCTAATATGGAGACGGACACTTGGAACATGGCGCCATAGTGGCATCGGACCCTGTGCTCTCCCCAAGGAGTTGACATTGGGTTTCTTGAGGCCATCTAGATGCTCCCTGACTCTAATGCACAACGGTCTACCCGTTTCCCCTATGTAAAAAAATGAAATGAAAATGTTAGAAGTCTTTGTTAGCTGACCTTTCTGCAATTATTATTCTTCAGAAACTGAAAAGTCCAGACATCTATGGGAATGCTGCAGACCGCACAACCGGCATGCACGCGTTCTCCCTCGTGCGTCAGGGTCTGATATGCCGTCAGACACAGTCTGCTACGGTCCCGCCACGAACTGTGGTTGTCCACGCCATCGCTCACCCCTTGGCGTAGTTACGATGTTTTTCCTGAGGACGTCGATTAGGGGAAGTTAGAAAAAAAAGCGAAAAAATGAACGACATCCACAAAAACGCTTATTTGCCCAATATCGATTGATGGCGATCGACATTTAAAAACGAACTTCGGATTCGTGTTCAGCGACCTCGATTACTCCCAGGGCTGAAGTTTCGTGCCGATTGAACGACATCCTCAAGAAATCGATAATAACGCTCGATATCGATTGGTCGACTTCAGATTCGTGTTCAGTGACCTCTATTACCCCGGGGCTGAAGTTTCGTGCCGCTTGAACGACATCCACAAAAAATCGATAATATCGATCGATATCGATTGCCTTCCCTGCTGTCAACGCCTCGATGATCATCTAAATGCCCAGGCACGGTCGCGTTCGGCACGTCTACGGCTCGCCATGCAAGGTTGCCGACGTGCTTGGCACGTCTACTGAACCGCCAGGCAACCCCCACCCCAGTTGTGACGGATCACGCATGCACACACACACACTGCTCCTTTATATATAGCAGGATGTTATCCTCACATGTTCTTTCGTATTTCGCCAGAAGAATTATCAGTCTTCATGTTATACGGCACAATGACTCGCTAACTCCGCAACAACCTAAGGATACACTAAAATCGGGGTTTCTTTATACAGATATTGTCAGTGAGTAGGTTTTATTTTTCGGCGCTCGTTCTTTGTTTCCGTTTTTGTAGTGTTTCTTCCCATTGAATGGGCTACGAGTCACTCGGCAAAGTGATGCGACACATAATTTTCTCCATCTATGCATGTTTGCAATTGTACGCTTTTCTTTTCCGACAATCGTTTTATCCCTATCAGTGGCGTGATCCGTTGGTTTTTGCTTCAGAGCTCGCTATATCGTTTCTCCAACGAACTCGTTTGACAAAGCACTCGTTTTGACCTACATAGGATGTGTTCGTTTTTGTAGCATCTCGAGGTTGTTGTGTTCACACGACCCGACGCTCGTCGCTGATTTGATACTGATGTTGTTAGGATGGGCGCGTGGAGCGCAGTCGGAGGAGGCGCCGCCTGTCGCGTGCACCCAATACCAGGTTCCTGGTTCGGATTTCCCGCCCAGGCCAACCAAGCCCTCCATCCCTCCGGGGTAGGTGAATTGGTACCAGACTTGTCTGGGAAGGATAAAGCGCTGACTTGTTCATCGGTTGGCCACCGCAAGTCATTGTATGGCCAAATACGCATTCAACTCTCCTCCACGACATCCCGTAGAAGTAGAATTCACTAGCGCATCCCAAAAAGGGATTTATTAACGCCGTCCTTTGTCCTTTGTTGATAGGATGTTGTACTAGCTCCGCACATAGGTTCTTGCGTTTATGGGATTGTATTAATGCTGACCTTGGGCGGTGGTGATATTAAAATAAATTGAAATAAAGCATTCAATTCACCGTGCCAAATTGCACAGTGACGCATCGGCCGCACGACCTATACGTTTTGCCCGTTAACTCTCTGCACCTCATCAGAGTAATAAGCTGAGCTAGTGAAGAGGCGTGCAGGCACTACACTTCTGATACAGCTCATGCTTCAGAGAAAAGGCCGATGTCGAAAAGCGCAGTCAGCACTGAATGCCATATATTTCCAAAAAGCTAACCTAAAGCGCGCTTCTCATCAGTTGTAGGCCAGCATCAACTAGCCACGTTTCGTCCGTTAACAAAAGAGGCGAACTAACCAGGAGAACCGGATAAAATACAGGATAATTGTCTCAAATTGACAGGATCGATACAAAATGCTGTCTCACTAATTCCTCTAGAGTCTAGAGGCAATGTTTTAAGTGTGCTAAAAACAATCAGGAGCGAATACGTCGAAGCTAAAAAACCAACAATAAGAAAAAGAACTTCTTAAAATGGTCCTAACAGATCTAGATAAAGTGGGCCTTGGTTCCGTCCTCGAAAGACCGATGCAATGTTGTCCGCGTTGAAAACTCGCCTATTAGAGCTTATGAAGTTGCGATAGAATTTCCACAGCACGCTGTTGTCCTGCGAGAAGCGCACCCCTCAAAAAAAGAAACTCACGAACATGAACTTTGTAAACGACCTAAACGAAATAAGGAAAGTGTAACAGCCAAACGGTCTGATAAAAATCTCAATGGAACCTAAACTTTTGAGAAAAATTCACAGAATCGTAACATTTTGTCAACTAACATAAATCAGATACCGGGTAAAACCGCAGCGGAGTGTTCCATGCCCTAAAATCCTCATTGGCAAGAACCAAACAGCCACTCCATGTATCTGAACCTAAGTGTGACAGAAGGGCACTGGTACCTGTCATGACTGACTCGACGTGGTTCTTCGCTGAAGAAATTCGGAGTATTATCATCAATTGGCCGTATTCATCTTCAATAACGCCTGATGACGTCCCCTTACCGTTTATCAAGGCAGTTATTGATCACATCGCTTCACCCCTTGAGTTCTTGTTCAATCTCAGCTTCATGAGGTCGGGGGTACCCGTGAGATGGAGAAAGGCCATAGTCGTCCCCATATCTAAGAAACCTCCTTACTCCTCACTCGAAAATTGTCGCCCCATCAGTATAACCTCAGTTTTTGGTCGCACTTTTGAAAAAATCCTCAAAAAGAAAATTGTGGATCATTTAATGGAACATTCGATTATCTCGCCCTACCAACACGGGTTCTAAACAGGGAAATCTACGGTGACAGCAATGCTCCAGTCGCTAAATGACTAGTCGTTGGAGTTGGATAAGGGTAATTCTGTGGATGTTATCTATCATGACTTTTCGAAAGCTTTTGACAAGGTATCTCATGCAAAACTACTTCGCAAACTGCTTTTGGTCGGCATACATCAAGGATCATCTCTTGGCTCTCGTCCTTTTTGTCTGACAGGAGCTTCCAGGTGCCTGTGTACGCTTCCCTTTCTACACCTCGATGTGTTGTCAGCGGCGTACCACAAGGTGGTGTCCTCTCTCCGGTTCTTTTCAACGTCTATACGTATGAACTTCCTGGCCTCCTAACTGCTACAGTCATTGGCTGTTGCGCATTTGCTGATGATGTAAAACTGTACCACAGTGTGATTGATACGCAGTCGCATGATAAACTTCATGAGGCTGTCGATGTCGCACTGCAATGTGAAAATGAGCTCCCTCTGAGAAGCTCTAAAACCAAGGGTCTTAAGCTTAGACCGTCGAGACTAGAATGCAGTTACGTACTTGATGGGTCTTTGATGGATAAAGTTGATAGCGTTCAAGATCTGGGCTTCTAGTAAACCAAAATCTTACATTTGACAAGCATTGTAAAATGATAGCTCTGAAAGCCTCTAGGTTGGTCTACAATCTCTTCAGAGCCTTGACAACAAAGGATTCCCGTATCCTAGTACGTGCTTTTAAAACCTATGTCCGGCCATTGCTTGAATATGGAACAGCTGTCTTTAACCCACACAAAAGAAAACTAATAAAAAATATTGAGTCAGTCCAGAATAGTAAAGATTCGTAGTCTTGGTTTCCCATATGATCAAATCCCTCCGCTAAGGATCTTAATATCATTCTGGGCTTGGAGACCCTGGAATATAGAAGGAAGAAGTATGACCTTATATTGTTTCATAAAATCCTTTATGGCAAGTGTGATCTGTCTTTATCTCCCCTTGGAGAGGAAAGGAATTCCACTACTCGCGGTAGTTCACGCAAATTAATGCTTCCTAAAACCAGAACTAGATTTCGATACCGATATTTTTTTGCGCACCGTGCGGGTTCCGACTTCGTAAAGATGAGCAGGAAGGCATGTGTTCCTTACGATACCAAATGTTTCATTAAATTGTTGGGCAGTTATTTGAATGCTTGAATTGTTGTGTTTTTGTGTTAGATCACAGTTTTTTTTTTGCACTGTCGAGTTGTTAGTTTTCTTGATTTTTCTTTTTTGCTTTTCTGGTTCACATGGCACACGTTCATGTAGTAAAAAATACAAGAAGGAAGGAGCGACTTCCATGAGTACTGATCCATGTTTGAGACCATAGTCCATAACAGTAGCTGCTTGAATGTCGCTGAGGAAATTCCTCTGGAAAACTATCTCACAGAACAGGCATTCACAGCCATTAGGCGCATATAATTGTTCTACAAAATTAAGAGATTAATTAGGAGATTAGGGGGATGACCAGTACATTCGGAATAAAAAGAACGGGAACGTCAGTAACGTACGGTCTTGTATCATTCAAAAGGCTTTCTTCCCACCTGCCAGTAAAGCCACGTTCTCTGCAATATGAATCAGTTTTCAACGAAATCCGTTCAATGGCTCATAAAATGGTTTCAACGGGATGTAACATACTGAAGCTTCATGGCCTCATTGGGCTGAAAATATTCTGAAAAGCTACCACGAGACGCAGTCGAAAATTATCTCAAGGAAAATAGGGCTAGAGTTGTGTAGCACTGTGCAAATGTTATACCAACTGGAGGACGAAGAAGTCTATTCAAATTGTTTCTGCACTTCTCGGCAATAGCGATCGCGAATCTAAACAACAAGAATGTGGAGACGGTTTCGGAAACGAAGCCAAAATTTGTCTGTTCTCTAAAAAGGTGCACCACAGATCACACCAATGCAGCACCGTGTTGGAAGCCCATCCACTAGTTCATGCCTTAGCGTTACGTATTCTTCATAATGTCGCCGTCATTCTGGATAACGTTGAATACGCATGTCTGTCAAATACAATCCTACTATATATAATCGGCTAATGTCACGTGTCCGTCACGGGAAGGGAACTGAAGCCAAGAGATGCCAGTGGCAGTACGGCGTATAGCAGCCGGCTTCCTTTGAGCTTAACCATGGGAGATTGCTGGCGAATTATATCCTTGGCGGCGGATCATCCAAATTTACAAGTTATTCAGTGGGCAACGCTTCAGGGTATGAATGGCGATGAAGTGCAGAGCGTAGAGATTTAGAGAACGTGCTGAAGGCGTGCGTTGGGATTCAGAAGACGTGCCGCAGACGTTTTCCAACGTACGCTGGGGATCAGAAGACGTCCCGAAGGCGTCATCCAACGTGCACTGGGATTTAGAAGACGTGCCGCAGACGTCGACCGTAAGGATTCCGAGTAAAGGGACCAATAGGAGGGGAACCGGTGAAGAGGGTACCAGCAAAGGAGGACAACTAGAGAGGGGAATAAGGGGGACCAGTATTTTCTCTGAATATCGTCCAATGTGCGTCGGGTTTCTGAAGACGGGTCACAGAAGTCGTGGCACGTGTGTCGGTATGCAGAATGAATGTCATAGACGTCATGACAACGTGGTGGCACCTGAGGGGACTCAGTGTCACATGTGAGTGCTGGTGACTGCCTCTTACTCTCCCTAGCACATAGGGAGAGTAAGAGTCAGTCACTCTTATAGCACATAGGTAAGGAAGTATTACCGCGGAAGGAAGGGACGGGGAGGGTGGGAAGAGGTAGGGAGGGTGACTATGCGATTCGGTGGAGTATTATTGCCGCCGGACAGTAAACAGCGCCGACCAATACCGATTAATTTTAATTATCTATTTTTCTGCAGATTAAGCACTTCGGATTGGGACTCTCATGATCTCTTTCTCGCACGTAGAGAGCGGGCACTTCGACGAACAAATCGCGTACATGTGATGGAAGGTGGATGTGTTTCATAGGAGCAGTGAAAATTCTGCCTTACCATATCCCACTGCGCTAATCTATATAGTAAAACCAGTTTTTTTTTTACTATAAGAAGGCTTAAAGAAGAAAGGAAGATGGGAGTTGGGTTGGTCTATTCTCAGGGTTTGGAGGGTGTTCTCTATATGTAAAAACGATATAATCGGATTCGAAGGACTGCTTCCATCCTCCAATGAGAAGCGTGCAATTAACGCGACTCGAGCGCCGTGTATCTCCTGAGAAGTGAACGGTGGAACGATTAATGGTGGGTTATAGAGTTCGACATAAGCAAAAAATAGGGGTGCCTCAAGGGGGTAATTTCAGTCCTTTAATGGCAGATTTAACTATGTCATACTTTGAGTATATATATTCATTAAAGAATATAATGCATAACAAGATATTCCATCCATTTAGATATATGGACGACCTACTTATCATACACAACGTGAATACTCTTGAGGTTACAAACATTTTGGATAAAGTGTATGAGAGAATTCTCAAGATTGAAATCACACATGATAATGATAAGAAATGTCATTACTTGGATCTCAGTATATGGATTGAAAACGAAAAGATATACACCAAAATGTATAATAAGACTGACGACTTCAACTTTAAGGTTATTAGATTTCCAGCAGCTGATTCGTATATTAGTGACAATATCAAAAGAGCTACTATTTATACGGAGATATTAAGAACTGCTCGTACATGCAGTCTATTACGCGATTTCATTAATAGAATGGAACAGTTACGAACCCTGTTGGTTGATAGTGGATATAGTAAGGACTACTTTAACAGGTCCCTGCTCAAGTGCATTAAGAAGAATAACTTCATAAAATACAAATATTGTCTGAGTCCCCATAGCGGAGATAGAGAGTTGATCAGAATATGTAGTTAAACAAATGTTTAGTCCTCGTTTTGTGTAAGACTTTAACTTTGCATCTTAGTTATGCTATTGGACATTAACTAGAATAGCAGCTCGAACATACGCTTTTGCATAATTCGCTTTATTTACTTATTCGCACACTGCTTGAGTATGTGCTACTCGCCTCTTGCACTTCTGCACTTCTACCACTATAGCAGTGCACTTTCCAACTAGTTCCACGTGTGGAACTATGGCGTATGTGTTGGCTGTCATATGTGTCATATGACAGCTGACACATGTGGATGTTCTTCTCATAAGGGCACTTATGGGCTTCCGGCGTACTTGCGGCGGGTCCTACTTCCGCAACAATATTTGCTAATAGAGCGGATTGATTGCGCGCGTTTTTCACTGATTGATTGCGTTCTAGAACGTTCTTGAATGGCATATATATGCTCCCTTGGGATAGGGGGGTTCAGTTTCTTCCAGGGTGGCCGTCGTTTTTGTTCGTATCCCCTCTAAGGCCTTGTGTTTGCGGTCTCCTATGTTTGTCTTTATTGCCAGTCCGTTTTTTTTCCGCATCGATATTGTGATTTGCTACGGACGTTTCGTTCCGCTGTGTTCTCGTCGCGTTTTTCTCGTGACTCGTACGAATCGTTGGGATAGTTCCGTTCTTACCTATGGACCCTTACAGGTGCAGTGACTTTTTTATTTTTGTGGAGGTTTACCGGATTTTCTTGTAAGGACGTCGATTTCTTTTGTGGATTGTTATCCCCTTGCAGGTGAGTTTTATTTTTTATTTTTTTAAATTCTTTTAAAACCTCCTTCCTCACTGAGGAGTCCCGGGGAGGTTGACTGTTTCCTTTTATTGTGCTCGTCTGAGGGTTAGGGACGAAACGAGCATATTAGTTACATAACCTTAGTTTCTTTTCATTTTATACTTGCTGTTTTTACCTTATTGTAATTGCTGTTTACTTATGGATGTTCTGAGGAGTTTTTCCCGACTCCATAGGTAAACAGTGACCTTTACTAGTAAAGTTAAACATTGTTTGTTATCTTGAGGTTTTGTACCTCACAGCCCAAGTTGGGCTCCTCTTTTCGACCAGTGGTCGACCGTCGGTGACGGTAAGTTTTTGAAATATAAGTCCTTACTTTAAGAATTGCATACTTATTCAACTTTATTTTAACACAATAGTCAACTTCAACCATTAATCATTTTCATGATAACAACGACACAAAAACTTTCTTGTGATAATACTACCAACACTACCGTAAAGCATGTTTCTCTTTCTTCTCCCTCTCTCCCTTTTTTCTCGTGCCTCAGCTCTGATTTTGTACCCACAAGCAACTTCGCCTCATGTTCTTTCTATTGCACCTTTAGCCCATATCCCTTTGAGCACATACATGAGCAAAAGGATGTTAACCATCAGCAGTATGACTCTAAATAGGAAAAGAAACACCACAAAGAAACAAATTTCCAAACAAGTGATTTAGAACGCGCGCGAGAGACACTTTATTCCTTAAGCATGAACTCGGATATTTAAACCATGACATACGGACACATGTGGCGATTATCCATACGTAGTAATAAGAAGGCTTACAGAAGAATAGAAAACTAAAATTATGGCACAAAATAATCGCCACACATTCATGTGGCGATTATCTTGTGCCATATTTTCAGATCACTCTAGGTGCGTTCTTCATATTATCCCGTGAAAGTAAGTATTGCAGTCGTTCAAAATTGCCTTTTCGTACGCTTGCTTTTACAGTTTCTTGTAAGCTTTCTTATTACTACGTGTGATTAACCCGTATGTTATGGATTAATTATCCGAGTTTGTGCTTAACGAATAAAAAGTCTTTTGTGTGCGCTCTACATCACCTGTTTGGTACAGCAGCGCTTCTTTTCCTATTTAGAGCCATACCGATGATGGCTAACAACCTTTCCACCGAGTTTCTTGGCGCCGTGCAGCTGTTCGTGGGGAATGCAGCAATTGTGGCATAGCAACTGCGCAAGAACAACAACAAACCTGTGGAATTCTTGCCGACAATAAACATGATCTAGGGCCTATTGCATTCCACCGGCGACGAGTTGTGGCGGCAGTGTTGTGCGGGTAGCTACGAACTGCGTAGCTACCCGCGCAACCTGTCGTCGCGACTCGTCGCCGGTGGTACGCCTCAGGGCTAACATAAGATTAAAGGATAAAGGACGGCGTTAGGCGCCTTTTATACTTGCGCCGCCCCGCGGCGCGGCGTGATGGTCGGCATGGCTATCGATTTTTCGCGCCGCGAGGAGCGCCGCATCGCTTTTATACTCCGCCGCCGCAAAACACCACACTTGACGGGATTTTGGGTTACGGTATTCGGCGAATCGCGCCGCTGAGGGGAAGGGCGCGGCGCGGCGCGAGCAGCCGCGGCAGACTCGGTGTAGGGTGGGAGATTTTACCGTTTTGACCAAACTTCTCCTATTGGGAAGGAGAAGGGGGTATTTAGGGTGCTGATCACGAGACTGACATCGTTTTTTGAAGTTACAGACGATTACTAGGTTTGCATGATTAGGGAGTTTGGGCGAAATCGGTGACCATGACCTTAGCCCCTTCCTTCTGTAACCTAGGAAGAGAACGGAGATCTGTAGACATTCAAGAAGCTTCATATGCCACGCCAAAGATATGCTTAGTGCACAGTGACCCCAGAATGGCCATATGAGAAAGAATTTTGAGTGATTCTCGACGATGAGTACTTTCCAACAGTTTTACTTCTGGACCCGCACATATCGCAAAATAAGGAGGTGGTTTAAGGCCGTTTGCATTGCAGGGGATTCTACTCAATACCACACTCACCAGTTTCAACCGTAGGTTGAGCGGACGACTTCGACTCCAGGCTTAAGAGAGGATACGTCGCTCCTCATAGGAATCCCACGACAAACATTGACAAGATGCACTGCGCTGATCAGCCAGACGAATCTATTCTGTTTGGCTCCCTCAATGACTCATGGACCGTTTCCGGAGCAGGGCCGTAGTGCGCAGAAGCTCGTGGCCGCGCGTCGCTGACGCTCCCCTTTCTAACTGCAATCGCGCAGCGGCGCGTCAAATTCGGGCGCGGCGCGACTGGCCGCGCCGCTCCCCAAATTGACGCGCCGCGCCGCGGCGGGAGTATAAAAAGCGCCTTACTCAATCCCTTTTGGGATGCGCCGCGCATTCTACTTCTACGGTATGTCGTGGAGGCGATTTGAATGCGTACTTGGAGGGAGCAAGCTGAACATACGAAGGCGCGGCGACTGCTGCGGCAAGCGCGATATCTACATAGTGTGTGCTGCTACAGTTATGAAGTCTAACGCTCTTGTAACTGCATAAACTGCTTTTGGTGCCTCTGCTCAGCTATTAGAGGGTCCTTCGGTGCACCTAATTAGAGGAAATGGTTATTTCGGGTGGGAATTGGATGACCTAATCTAAGCAATAGGCAATTGTTGCTATTGTGAAACGATTTTGGGTTCTTTCATGACACGAAGCTTCATTTCTAAAAGCCACATATTCAGATACAATACAGCGTAACTCGGGAGTTTGTTAGAGCTCCGTTTCTCCCATAACAGGCCACCCAGGAGCGATGCCTCAGTGGCGATTCATCGCGCGTGCGGCAGAGGCCGCAGGAAACGTGCGGCGAAAACTTGTATGTTCGTACTACCAGCCCGTATTTGGCCATACAAGGACTTGCGGTGGCCTACCGATGAACAAGTCAGCGCTTTATCCTTCCCAGACAAGTCTGGTACCAATTCACCGAGGGATGGAAGGCTTGGTTGGCCAGGGCGGGAAATCAGAACCAGGAACCTGGTATCGGATGCAGGCGACAGTCGGCGCCTCCTCCGACTGCGCCGCACGCGCCCTTGGGCTTAGATAACCCGTTATGAAGGGATTGTCGGTCTTTTTGCCATTTTCGTGAAAGACGACGTAAAACCAACAGCTGCCGCGGAGGGAATCGTAGCGTCCCAGACGTCCCTAGAGGTGCTGGCTACACTGCTGCCATCACCGTCAGTCACCTCGATTCCCTGCTCAGCAAGCTCGGCCAGATACACAAGGGTATTTCCGTACCCCTCGAGCAAACGACGTCAAAATCGAACTGTTCTGCACTGTGGGCGAAAACACTGAAGGTCACTACATAGGTCGCCGCCACCATTTTGCTGGGCCGCGAGCCATGCATGCATCGGAGCTACACCTGTGCGGTCGTGTCTGTGGTCAGAGCATGGTAAACTCGGCCACGTCTTGGGTTTCATCTGTCGTGGAGAGCAGAACCCAATATTACGCTCTTCACATTCAGCTAAATAGCAAAAGCGTCGTCCCCCGAAGGCGCCTTCGCTAGTTCTCCCGCCTGTCTCTGATCTACACTTCCCTTCCATCACCTTCCACCTTCTCTGAATCCCGACCTTCCCCGTCCATCAGCATGCAAATCTCCCGAGCATCGTCGTTCCCATGGTTTCCGACGTGTACTGTCCGAACCCAGTAGTCTATGACTTCGCTTCTTGCCGATCTGCGAGCTTTCTTCCTATCGTACTCTTCGCATTTCGAGACTGGTTGACTACGTTCCGCACTCTTCGCCGAAGCCAGCGATCAGCCCCATCAACGCAGGTGTTGAAGACTGTCCCTAAAATTAGGGTACTTTTCCGCATACATATTTTCACTTCTAGATGCGTAGTTTTCGTTTCGCACTTCTAAGCTGCGTGGAATCTCACGTTCAGGTGACGCGACGTGGTGCTAACTTTGGCATACTGCTATTGTGACGGAGTGGCGTTCTACCCCCCGCCCTTTAAAGGGAGGCGTGGCAAATGTCGGCGTCTCCACTATCTCCTAACAAGGAAGGGTTCCCAACTCAAGATAAGCTTTTGCGATGCTATTTTGAAGGGAGGTAGGGCACTGTGAGCGGAGTCCAGAACCACTGTTAGTTTTTGCTACGCCTTTTTGAAGAACTGAAAGGGAGGTCTGAAGGTGTGCGCGTGACTACCATCAACCCCTACGACACTTCACGAGGTATGCCTCGACGGTGCAGTTGGTAGGGGGACGCCTTATAGGAGCACATCGGAGGCGTTTTATGATCGAGAAACTGCCGAAATTTCTGCATATATTAGATTGTTGTTGTTTCGCTTTCTCATGTTCACATGAGTCAATTTCAAACCATCAATGCTTAGAACGAACCAAGGCTGTCTATTTTCGCCTTCATAAGTGCTACTTTTCCAACAATGCCTACCTGCACCATATCATTTCTCTGGAAATAAAAAGTCCTGTGTTGCTCTTCCCTTTTAGTCAATGGCTATGGTACAAATCTATGAAAAAAGTAAATCATATGCGCTTGTCACCAACAGCATCTTAAAAGGCCAATGAGGAACAATCTCCTCCCTAGCAGGGAATGACCACCTCTTCTTCTTCGTTGAACGCGCAATCCGTGGGTGTAGAGAAAGGTCCTAGGTGAACATCGACGTACCCAGCTGCCACCTATGCGTATGACAGACATGTAAAGGTCCAATTTCCATTACACTACCTCTAACCGCCTCTTCTTCCTAACAGTCGATATCTCAACATGTGGCGTCCAGGAGGATTCCTTTTATGGCATCCGCAACCGCAATCCCTCTCCTTGTCAGAGAAGTGAAATCCGGTGTGAAAGTGAAAAGTAGTCGGATGACAACAGGTTCAGGTGAGAACGACATTTTTGGCACACTTATGTACCGACATGGCCCTGGTCCATAATATTCAATCATAAGGTACGCGAATTTGTGTGCAGTTACGGTATTATTGGTGATCCTACTATATATAAAGCAGCAAGCGTGTGTGTGTACGTGCGTGTGTGCGTGAGTCTGTCCGTCCGTCACACTTGAGTTGGGGCGCGCCAGCTGAACACGTCGGCAACCTGCAGCGAGCCGCAGACGTGCCGAACACGTCGGCAACCGTGCATGGCGAGCCGTAGACGTCCGAACACGTAGGTAACCCTGCATGGCGAGCCGTAGACGTGCCGAACACGTCGGCGGTGCAAAACTTCAGGCCTGGTGGTAATCGAGGACGCTGAACACGAATCTGAAATCGACCAATCGATACCGATCGATATTATCGATTTTTTGAGGATCACGTTCAACCGGCACGAAACTTCGGCCTTGGGGGTAATCGAGGTTGCTGAACACGAATCTGAAGTCGGATCAATCGATATCGATCGATATTATCGATTTTTGAGGATCACGTTGAGGAAGATCATCCGATCCATCTTGATTAACATAACATAATGGTCAAAAGGCCTAGGGAAGAATAGTAAACCCGTAGCGGCCATGGCGTCCTATTCTCGGGCTTTGGGGGCGAAGCCCCCAACCAGTCGTAGGCGGCCGCCACTTATGAAGGCACAAACAGACAGCATTGGTTTGTTGTAAGCATTGATGGTCTAAAATTGCTTCCCATGATCATGAGAAAGCGTCATAACAACGAACTAATATGCTCAATATATTGGCAACACCCGGACTCGAACTCAAAATCCCGCCGGTGTGCTCCTATGAAGCGTCCCTCCTATCAACCGCGCCGCCAAGGCACAGTTTGTGGAGTGGGGGTTGATGATAGTTGCGTGCACGCTTTCAGACTTCCTTTTCAGCTCTTCAAAAAAGCGTTCAGCAAAAACTAACTGTGGTTCTGGATTCCGCTCACAAGGCCCTACATCCTGCTAAAATAGCATCGTAAAAGCTCACCTTGAATTGGGAGCCTTTCCTTGTAAGGCGGCCACTGGACTCTCGAGCAAGCCCAGGGGTGGGGGTGGGCGGGCCAGGAGAACGAGGGTTTACAACGCTCGACCCCCCCCCCCTGCTATTGTTATTGTGTTGTACTAGCTCCACCGATGGAATCTTGCTTTTGTGATATTATATAATACCAAGGCCGAGCGGTCGGGGATATAAAAATAAACCTTGCCATTGAACCCTATCGATTGACCGTGCCATGTTGCAAAGAGATAACAATTTCGAACGTACACTAGCAGACGGTGTTCTGATCTTTCGAAGTAGTTTGCATGTACGTTACCCCCTGTTTCGCTAACACCGATTAGACTGTTTAGAGCTATTGTCATCACTGCTCTAACATCCCTATTTCACTCGACATTCCATCACCATGGACATCAAAGAGCGGGGATAATTATTCTTCTATGCCTCATCATAGTCAAGATGCAAGCCCTCACTACCACATATTTGTGTAACGTTTCGCGAAATATGCCTGTCAGGAATTTTTTTTCTCTTCTCACCGTATTATTGTTTAGTAATATTGGAATCTTGCAGGGTTGGCCTATGACTTTAAGGCCCAACTTCGAGAAATCTGTTTCTAAGGCTTGTAGATTGCATAACGGAAAGAAAACGAACTCACGCAACTTGAAACCTTAAGATAAAAATATAAATAGGGTGTTAATCAATTTCTTTTGGGATGTGTCATATATTCTATTTCTACAGAATTTCGCGGAGGTAATTTGAACACGTATTTGGCCTACAACAATTTACGAGGGCAAGCCGATAAACAAACCAGTAACTTATGCTTTCTAGACAAGTCTAGTACCACCTCACCAACCCCGGAACGATAGAATGCGTGGTGGGCCTGGCCGGAAAGTGTGAACCAAGACCCTAGAATCGGCTGCACCTGACAGTCGCGCCTCCACCGTCTGCGCTACCCCTCGTCAGCTTATAGGATTACAGGAATACATGTCGCATTGTTGTCCAGATCTCAAAGCTTTTTGGAAAAAGTTAAAAAAAACCTCACAGATGGTCGGTCTTCATAGGGACTTTCCTAGTTTTTCTTCTTGAACTATTTATTGGGAAAAATATTTAACGGATCAACTGTAATCGTGTGCAGAGTGCATAGTGAACAGCGCCACGTCAGCCGATATAAATCGGCTTGTGCAAAATTGCCGGTATTTTGTTAGTAAATTCTGAATGGAGATCGAATGAAAGCTCATAACCAGTTTAATCGCTGCAAAATTCGTTGCCATCAGGGGTGCACATTTAACGGTTAGCGATTTAACGAATTTAATGAATTAACGGCATTTTCCGTTAAAATCTGGCTTAACGACTTAACGGAAATTATTAGAAATTTAACGGAATTTTTAACGGTCTTCTTTCTCAGTGTCTTTGTCACATTTATCCTTAGTGTTTTCTAATGTTGCATGTCTCATCTTCTCGATTAGGACTGTTCCTCAAAAGCACTATCAAGATCAGCGAGAATAATTTAGAATTTTCATGAATTTGTTTTGAATTTTTGGAAATAAAGTATTTTGGGGGCGCTTGTTATGCTGTCGGAGGAGGTACCGGCTGTAGCGTGCACCTTATACCAGGTTTCTAGACCTTTTTTTCGCGATTTCCCGTCCAGGCCAATCATGTCTTCGATCCCTCGGTGAACTGACTTGCCTGGAAAGGATAGAGCACTAACTTCTCCATCGGCTGGCCACAAGAAGTCATTGTATCGCCAAATACGCGCTCAAATCGTCTCCACGATATCCGATGAAGTAGAATGTGAGGCACATTCCATAAAAGCGACTGATTAACGCCGTCCTTTATCCTAATCCTTTGATGCATTTTGGAGCTAGAAATTTTTTCGCCGAGACCTCAGCACGTCAACGAATTCTCATAGATACTCGTCTAATCTCCCTGTAAGATATGCCTATCGCCACCTCGCGTTGCTTATCTTTTGCTTTTGCTCTTTTGAATACTTTTGCTCGCCACCTGGAACAGTCGAGTGGGAGAGAATGTTTTTGGCCGCTGGACGTTTTTTGAACGATTTTAGAAAAACGCTAATATAAAAAAATAGAAAAGCCACTTTTCCTGAACGCTAACACGTTGACGACGACTCACACCTTTTCGGCAGTGTGGGATCGTATGACACGGTCCCGACGTTGCAAAAAATGAAGTGGTCTCAGCCACTCGAAAATCGTGTGTTCGGCAAGGTGTTAACATTCCACTGATAGACTTTTAGTTGCACTTTTATTAATCCTTTCTGTACTTGATGAGCTGGTGCCTGCTTCGAGATTGCATTCGCAAAACAGTCAGACAAAAGAACTAGGAAGGGGGTGGGGGAAACTCCGGGTACCTCCTGATCGCACATTTTAAGATGCCTTGTCGGTGATCATCTTGAATGATAATTCTATATCTGTTCTTATTCCACACCCTGTAGATAATTTGTTGCTGAACGCTTATTTATTTTCTGTGCTTGTTCATGCTGAGTTGTTTATTTTTCATCGCAGTGTTACACTCCATTTCTTGAACTTACCTGTTGACCTCTTGAAGCTGAAACATATAAGGTGCTTCCTGATCTTTTCAACTGAAATAATGGTATGCAGCTCATTGTATTTTTTAACGAATTTTAACGATTTACCGGAAATTTAACGAAGATTTTCCGTTAAAAAATTTCGTTAAAAAAATTTAACGCACAGAATTTTGTGTGCACCCCTGGCTGCCATTGTGCCATTGTAGCAGTGAAGAGAGCGTGCCAAAGCATCTTATTAGGCTATCCGGAAAGTTCTCAGCGTTTTGAGTGCTTCATTTTAAACTACCATAACTTTCTCAAATCAGAATCGTATTTAGTCGAAATAAGCACCGTTCGAATCAGCAGACCTTCGTTAATGAGACCCAATTGACACATTTCATCAGAGAAAAAATTAGGTGGTCGAGATTCAACAAAATCAACGAATTCTGTCTTGCTTGGTCCTGAATGGTGAAGGTTTTACTATCGAGAAAGTCTTGAAAGTGTTTGAGAAGGTGGTAGGCGGTTGGTGTGAGGTCTGGAGAATATGGCGGGTGAGGCAGAACTCCAGCCGTCAATTCGTTCAATCTTCGAACAGTGATTTGTGAAACGTATGGGCGGGCGTTATCGCGCAAAAGAATCGGGATTATTCTGTTGACCAATGCTGGCTGAAGTTTGTTTATTTATTATTTATTTATTACGTCGCGAGAGACGTGCTCGTACGGGAATGCAACTAAATCAAACATCAATTTGCATAACAGAGTAGAAACAAAATAAAAACAACTATTACGATAACAGAGTAAAGCCTTAGCTGATCTAGCATGAAGCAGCATAACCTAAGAAAAATCTATCCTAAGCTCAAACACAAACCAGAGCAACTCAAAACAACAGAACCATCCTGGGCCTAAAACACTAAAAGAACATCCGACCACTGATGAACAGAGGTTTTGAAGTACCTTCCTGCTTCATCCCAAAACTTTCGTTCCTTGCTGTTTATGATGCTCTTGCCGCAATTGAAAAAAGATATATCCGAAAAAATGGCTATAAGTCGCTTTGAGACCATAAAATGGAGGCCATTGAGAAAGGCCCCGATGAAGCAGCAGAACCGGGAGCCTTTAAAGATTGACCCAGCCACCCGTACATTATAGTCATACGATGCCCTTCAAGAGATAAAGCGATTTCAGAACTTCCTGAGCACGCATCACCGGGCGGTCTCCGTTTCTCAGGAGCCACATTATACTGGCACGCACCACGGGTGACGGTCAGGAGGTATCATGTCTATCCGAGCGCAGAAGAACTGCTAGGGTTACAAATGCTCTGTAGGCCAGATACGAAGAAACGTAGGGCAATTGGCTGAAGAATCTAGTTTAACCTTATTAGCTGGAATATGGAGAGAAATTGAAAACAAAAAACTTAATAATACATTAAACAGCGGCCAACAAAAACAATCTCATACCTTTTTTTATTTTTTCAGTAAGAGGTCGGCTGCTTCAAAACCTCTTTATGACTGAAAAATTAGGAGAAATATTGAACAAGGAACAAAAACACAACCTAGTGGTCAAATACACAGCTGGGTCTACTCAAACATTGAGCCGTGAAGTGGATACCAACAACTAATCGAAACTACCCAGTAAGGAGACATCTGTCAATCCTATAGTGTTTAAGATATTGATTTTCGACGTTTTCAAACGGAAACGTTTTCAGAACCACCCTGTCGAAAAAAAGTTGACTCAATTTTCGGTGCATTTCGTCGAATTCCTTACAGTAGCACTCGGCTGTGATCGTTTGGCCTCGTGCTAAAAAGTAATGGATCACCCCAGCCGCCGACCACCACAAGGTGAGCATTACCTTTTTTGGTGGAGGTTCGCCTTTAGAAAATACCTAGGAGGCTCGTCGGCGTCCAACCACTGTCAGGAGCGGTTCCCGTTAACACACAAAATCCACTTTCCATCACAACGGATGATTCGATCCAAAAACGGGTCAGTTTTGTTGCGTAAAAGTAGAGGAGAACAAATCTCGAAACGTGACAATTTTTCACTTTTTTAGCTTTTTCACCTCACCAAGGCGTTTCAAAGCTTCCGTAATACAGTTTTACTGACGCCTAGCTCTTCCGCGATCCCGCGAACTGTTTCGGATGGTTCAGGTTCCACCAATTCCTTCAACTCGTCGTCCAGGATTGCTCCAGGTCGACCGCTACGGGGGTCATCTTCGAGGCTGACATCTCTCTCTCACAACTTTACTGAACCACTGGCGCGTTCAACACTATTAGGTCCCACACTTGGTTGATTTGTGAAGCTGTTTCGTCTGCGGATTGCTCCAAATTCAAGTTAAAATGAAATATCGTTCGGAATTGCTCCTTCGACATACTTCATAAGCCCTTTAAAAACAGAAATATGAAAAAACGTTAGAACACAAATTATTTGGTCAGATAGAGCGAAAATTCCTGTAGAGAGATTAGCATCGTTTCGCGCAATGCAAGATAAATTTTTACTTAACAATAGACGAATGAAAAATAGCAACACAATACGCTGAGAACTTTCCAGACAACCTAACACTAATGTAGCCTAAGACTAAGCTCGAAGATTTGTAATACAATTTTTTAACCTGATATCTCTCATCTATGGCTGGTAGTACGAATATACAAGTTTTCGCCGCTCGCGCGGCGGCCTCTGCCACACGCGCGATGAATCGCCACTGACTCATCGCTCCTGGATGGGCTGTTATGGTGGAAACGGAGCTCTAACAAACTCCCGAGTTATGCTGGATTGCATATAGATATGTCTCTTTTAGAAATGAAGCTTCGTGTCATGAAACAACCCAAAATCGTTTCACAATAGCAGCAATTGTCTGTTGCTTGGATTAGTTCATCCAGTTCCCACCCAAAGTAACCCTCTCCTCTAACTAAGTGCAGCGGAGGACCCTCAAATAGCTGACCAGAGGTATCTATAGCAGTTTATGCAGTTAAAAGAGCGTTAGACTTCGTAACTGTAGCAGCACACACTATTTAGATGTCGCGCTTGCCGCGACAGTCGCCGCGGCTGCCGCGCGCTTTTATATGTTCAGCTTGCTCCCCCTCATCTATTGCATACCTCCTACACGATTTGATTTGAGGATCGGAAGTGAGCGCATAATTTGGCTTAACAGATAAGACGTGAGCGCATGAAGCTTCCTATAACGACTTTGTTCAGTTACCACCGTTTGCTTTTATCAAAACTACGTGTCTACACATATAAGGTAAAGCCTAGTTTGAAAAGCATAATACTGACAATTCAAGTGTTGTGTTCTGTACTGTAAACTATACCAGACTATAACAGTTTACATTCTTCTTACCACTACATAACCATGAAACGAATTAAGGATTTTTCCGTTTTATACCTCACTTGCATATGTACTACACTCGTACCTTTTACGTGTACTGTCAGTTATAAAAAAGCTTGGAAAAACTAAAAAGCTGAGCAAGAGACAGAAAACATGGAAGCATTCGCAGGGAAGACATTTTAGGCCGCTATATGAGCGACCTGAAACCGATTAGTTAGGATAGGCGAGAAGGGTTTCACCACAATACGCCATCAGAGCAAGTTTGTTTGCAAAACGCCTTCTCTCATCACAAGCTCTCGACCGTTATACCTTTTAGCGCGTTTAAGTATTAGAAATACCGTTCAGCATAATCGAGCTATTCATTTAGCACTGCTAGAGAATGGCGACCACATGGCGGCCGACAAATAGAACAGTGTTTGTTCTAGCAGGCATAGTTCTCGTCACTGGTCTTTTCTCCTTTCTATGGACATTCCCTCCAAATGTACAGGTAAGCGATTAGTGATTTACATTATACAGGGTGCGCAAAAATTACCGCAAAAATTACGACGCAGTCCACAACTACTAACAGAACTGGATTCCGAGCTCCATATTGGAGCATGTCATACATCTATCTATACCATACGCAAACGCATTCCAAGTTTGAGCGCGTGAATGCTTACAGAGCGGTAATGGCAAAGCGAAATCCGAAACGATCGGCCGTCATCAGCCTGCACCTTTCTGGTCGCAGTGCTGTTTTTATCGCCAAAGTTCTCAATGCTCCTCAACGAAGGTGTATGATACCAGAAGACGATACAAAGAGCTTGGTACTTTATCAGACAGGACTGGACAGGTAGGAAATTGACTGCTGTCGCTCGGGAAACGATAGAAAAGGTTCGGGAGCGGATTCGTCGTAATCCTCGCCGTTCCATGCGAAAAATGGCTCAAGAACTCAATATTTCTGCTAGCAGTGTTAGAACCATCGACAGAAAAAAGCCTAAGATGTCTATATACCGTATTCGCCCTGTTCACATGGTAACTGAGAGAATGAAAGCCCAGCGACAACGAAGATGCAAGAGCTTGCTGAAGCGGTTTGCGAATGGCACGCACCGCGCGATCGTTTTTTCTGATGAGAAAGTCCTTACCCTGGAACCCACGGTGAATCGTCAAAACGATTGCATTCTCTAACAAAATGTTGGAGCAGCTATCCGCGACGGGAAACTGGTCGGTAGAACGGCACATCCGGCTTCAGTTATGGCTTGGGGTGCGATTACTTCAAACGGAAACTTCCCATTAGTTTTCTTCGAATCCGGCGTCGAAATTAACAAGGACGAGTACCAGAAAACGATTATGGAGAACGTGTTGAAGCCCCGGGCCGATGTACACTTCGGTAATGACATATGACGCTTCTAGCAGGACTCTGCGCCTGCACCCAAGGCGAGGACAACGCAGGAGTCAGCCCCCGGATTTTATTGCGCCAGAAGACTGGCCTTAGAATTCACCGGATTTGAATCCTCTCGATTTCTCTGTCTGGTAAGTTATTGAGAGCAAAGATTGCTCTCCTCGACATGCAAGCTTGGCCTCTCTGAAAGCTTCCCTTACTGAAGCATGGAACGAAATGAACGACGACTACCTCCGTGCCACGTATGATGCGTTCGTTACACTTCTGAGTACTTCTGTTCGTAAGAAAGGCGGCCACTTTGAATGACTTCGAAATGTTTTTATTAGTAAGGAAACAAAGAAGTTATGTGATAAGTTTCGTTGTCAAATCCGCATTTGCGTTGAAGTTACACTGTGATATCCTTGTGCGGGTAATTTTTGCGCACCCTGTATAGATGTGCTCAAGAATTACGTTTCGTCCAGAGTTCATTCCTACACCAATAGGCACAATACAGCAAAGTTCCTTGACTGTGGGCTTTCCTGGAATGCACAACATAGCAGAACATATCCACGCTATTTTGGTGACCTAGGCAAGCTGCTCTTTTTGCCAGCTTCGGCAGTTACAACAGTTCTAGAAACTGTACTATCCATCGGCTGTCAAATATCTAAACTGCGTATCAAAATTGTAGGATCATCTAAACTTTGACGTGAAAATTCCACTCTATTATAATACTTGTTTTGTCAAGCAGAGTTAATCACCAATTGTGCTTTGTTAGAAGCTAGTAGTTTCATTCAACGAATGGGCAGCTGATCGACCCCACTGTATTAGAAATCCGGAAACAAGCTCCGGAAAAAGATGACGCGAGATGAGCTCCGTCAACGAAATGCTGTCCTTCTGCATGACGTGCCGAGCATTGGAAGGAGCAAGGCCTGGACTGCTGAGGATGGGGTAGATGAGTGCAGCCAAATCACTTCATATTCTGTTGATTGTTCTGAACATCACGAGGTCGTATCTTCGATAGGTACTCTCAGTGGACAGAGTCACCACGCATACCGCCAGCAACACTTTCTCAACACAATCGCTTAGAACTTACAGGCATCCCTTGGCGGCAGTGGAACTGACGATCTGGAGTGCTTCTTGAGAAAAAGCCCAGTTTTGGCTTGGTCAATAACCAGGGCACGTAATTATTGGGAGTGATTGATTCCTAATGGGATTATGAGTTCACAAATGCCTCACTCCTCTTTGTTGTCGTTATGGGTGCCATTACGGAAGATCTTCAGGAGCCTGTTCCGTAAACGTTCTTTCATGCTGATGACGTGAGTTTCGCTTACGAAGATAAAGATGATCTTGAGCGGTAGGTGTACGCTTGGTGAGACCGCCTGGCGATGTTCGGACTCAATTTGAACGTCAACAAGACCGAGTACCTAACGAATGACGTAAACGAGCCCGGCTCCATCAAGATTAACGGTACTGAGCTTGCGCGCACTTTGATGTTTAAATATCTGGGATCAGCAATAGCGTCTGACGACGGTCTGATGGTTGAAATGAACTCACGCATGAGTGCAGCTTGGTCCAAGTGGCGCTCGATGACTGGTGTACTCTGCGAGAATAAATGAAGACAAACATCTACAGAGCCGTTGTCCGGCCAGTGCTAACCTGAGTGTTCGACTGTGATCAAGGAAGCTGAAATGAGTCTCAGTGTTATGGAGACAAAAATGCTGGGCCGGACGACTGGTGTAACGTGCACGGACCGCATCCGAAATGATGCCACTCGGCAGAGGTTCGGTGTAGCTGACAAGATGTACGAAACAAGCCTGCGATGGTACGGCCTCGTTCTGCGTGGGAATGAAGGCAGTGACCGCAAACTAGGCCTTAACTTTGAGGTAATTGGAAAGCGGCCTAGAGGACGCCCGAAACACCCATGTTCTGATGAGTTACTCATTGACATGAAAGTAACTGACGCCCACCATGACAAAGCGCAGGATCGAGTGAGGTGGCGTCATGACACCAGAACAGCGGATCCCGCGCCGATGTGGGATAAAGGCTGAACATGAGGAAGAAGTCCACAAATTATCACGGATCAAACCTGAAAAGATTAGAAGGAAAAACCGAACTGTTCTTCAGAATGCCAACATTTTTTCAACCTTTCTGGGTGACGTGCATTAGTTATAACTGTTGAAATAAACGGGCACTACTTCTAAGAATTCGCGGAAACTGTTACGGCAAAACGGCACGAGACCCTTGCGGAAACCTTGTCTAAGACACTACGCACTATTTCGATTTCCACACACGCCACTTCGTTGGTGAAATCGGCTTGCATCGTTTAGGGCAACCTTGGGCAACGACGTGATCAGTGCGTAAATCGCTTAGTTTGTGAAGAAGTTTCTAAGTGGAAATACCGTTTGCACGTTTCCACAGCAGCGCTTCATCAGCACATGACAGTTTCTTCGGTTAGGCGCAGTTGTGAATAGATTATCCGGTATCAAGTCAGGTGTGATTAGATTATACGGTATCAAACAAGTCATAATTTTTAGTCTAAGTAGTTCCACGCTCATCGTCAATAAAAACCGTCAAATTAGGAGTCCTCCATAGGCTTAGTGGAGACACTACCTAATGGAATAAAATCTTCGACAATTGCCAAGATACTCCTCTCATTTTCGAAGGTGAATTGATCGAGTCATATCTTAATCAAACAAAAATAAATCTATGAGATTTTATAAAAGTTCATGGACCACGTCCATTGTGGCAATTGTTGAAAGCCCTTCTTCGATTCTCCTCTTTCACCTGCATGACCTGTGTCATCTGTCGTCCCGTTGATCGTCGAGCGGACGCCAGCAGCGTCTCCATTCCTCTTTGTCATGTGCCAAAGTGCACAATTTGTTTGCCCTTGTTCGGGAAACCCCTTCACGTGCCACCTTATCGCGGTGAAGGGGTGAACATCACTTTGTGATGGCTAATGGCACAAACGGTCACGCAGTACGCGACGCTTTGTCGTGTATGGGCGGCTCTCCTGCAATAAATTTGTATGATTGGAATCTTCTTGAAGATCCATCATAAGACTACGACCTTCTCTTCAAAGGGCTGTTGAAATGTGCTAGCAGCTCTTGCGAAGCCACATCACCGTTTGCTTCAAGACTCAACGCACATGCGATTAAACTCTTGGAGCAAAGAAGAGCTGTTAAACTGGATCCTAATGCTTCTCATCTGGAAAAAGTCACCATCTCGAAGGCCTGTCGAATTGCAGTGAAGGAGTCTGTTCAAGCCTACAGAAGATTGAAGCTGTTAGAAGCCGCTAGGAAAGGTTCAAGCACAAAGCGCTGCAAACGAGATCTCTGCGATCAGAAGGCAATAATGTCAGCCCTTGTGGATAAGGATGGAACAACGCAAACGCCTGGAAGAGCGATGGAGGCCATCGTTCAAGAATTCTAAACAGATCTGTTTCGTTCTTCCACCACTGTCCCAAAATGCTTGATGCCACCAGCTGAGGAAGTACCTCCCATTCTTGAATCAGAAGTTGCTCATGCCATCAGAAGGATGAAGCCAGGCCTGCTCCCGGACCGGACGGCATTTCTGCTGATCTCCTTCGTGCGGGTGGCAGTGCCCTCTGCTCACTTCTTGCCAAGCACTTCAACCACTACCTTCAACTTGGTAGGATTGCGGACTCATGGAAGGAGTCGAAAACAGTTTTCATCTTCAAAAAAGGTCAGCAGGAGGATATCAACAACAATCGACCCATCAGTCTTCTCTCGGTTGTGTACAAGATCTTCACCAAGATACTGCTTAACCGCACGGAGCGTTGCTTGGATGAATATCAGCCAGTGGAGCAAACAGGGTTTCGCAAGGATTCCTCCTGCATGAACCATATTCAGACTGTCTCACAACTCATCGAGAGGAGCCGCGAATACCACTTCCCACTTGTTCTTGTCTTTGTGGATTATCGGAAAGCGTTCGACTCTGTGGAAATCAGCGCCATTGTGAACGCCCTTGTGCACGCTGGTATACCATCGCCCTACATCCGACCTCTCGACGAATGCTTCTCGAACACATCGACTACCATCCAGCTGTTCGATCGAAATCTTAAAATTCCTATCGGGAAAGGAGTACGGCAGGGAGACACGACTTCTCCCAAGCTATTCACAGCGGCACTCAGGATACCATGAAAGACTTGAACTGGGACGACAAAGGCTACCTTGTCGACGGTAAACGGATCAGCAACCTTCGCTTCACCGACGATATTGTTCTCATCTCTACCAGCACGGCAGAAGTCGAGGAAATGGTGAACGAGCTCAATGCGGCAGGTATGAAGATTGGATTGGACATGAATATGTCCAAAACGCAATTTATGGTCAACCAGTGGTGTGACACGGGACTCGTAAGGTTAAATGGAGTCGCTCTACAACAGGTCGACTCCTACGCCTATCTGGGAAGAGAGCTGAACATGGATAACGACCTCGCTCCTGAAATCGCCCGCAGGAGACGCGCAGCATGGGCAGCCTTCAGCTAGATTCGCGAAGTCACCGATCAGGTCAAGGATGCCGGCCTCAGGGCCTCGATATTCTACGCCTCTGTACTGCCTGCGATGTGTTACGCGACGGAACCGCCAGAGAACAAGCAGCCAAAGATCGAGCGGTCTGGAAGAGTTGTGGTCCCCGCTGAGAAGACCTCCAGCCGACAAAAGGACCATCAAAGTATCAAAGTAAAGTAAGTGTTCGGGAAACAGGAAGAGCGCCATATTTCACGTTCAAAGCTCATACGAAGAAGTCCGATCAACGCGTTGATGGGCGTCCTGGTGTTCTCTTGACATCCCGCGGAATCCAGTCGATGATGGCTCTCGTACAGCGGGTGTCGGGGGAACGCATTAGGTAGCCGGTCCACCTACCTAGTTGTCGACAACTTGGCCCACGCAACAGCGTCTCTGATCTTCGAAAGTCGACGAAGCTCGGAACTCCAGAGGCCTTCTCTCACTTGCGTGAGTCGTGTCACTCCGAGCATCGTCCTCTCGATTCCACGCTGCGCGACGCTGATCGCGTGCTCATCCTGCTTTCGTATAGTGCAGGTCTCTGAGGCGTATGTTAGGGCAGGAAGAACGGTGAAGTCGAATAGGTGGGCACGGAGTCGGACGTTCTTCGACTTCTTCGCGACTTCTTCGACTCTCTTGAATGCTCCCCAAGCCGCTCTTTTCCTCCTGCTCAGCTCCGGCGCTAGGTCGTTGGCCATATTGACTTCTCGACCCAGATACACGTAGCTGGAGCACTCGGAGATGTTCGTTCCGTTGAGCGAGAATGGGGCATCAGAAACCCATCCGTTCTTCATGAACATCGTCTTCGTAAGATTCAGCTGCAGTCCAACGCTTCCACATACACGATCGAAGTCGGCCAGCATTCGTTCCGCCTGACTGATGCTCGGTGTTATGAGCACGATGTCGTCAGCGAAGCGAAGATGGTGCAGTTGCCGGCCGTCGACTTTCGCATCCACGTCTTCCCATTCCAGTTTTCGCGCATGACGTTTTCGAGGTGGCGCTAAAGAGCTTCGGGGATATGGTATCGCCTTGCCGAACCCCTCCCCTTTCTTTTTATTACAACCAGACATCAATAGTGGTCTGAAAACAAGTCATTATATAGCACGTCAGTATCGTGAGAGCTTTAGAAATATTAGGGGTCTAAATTTCTTGAGTTTGAGTTTTGTTGCCAGAATTTGTTCTTACATCACAGGTGCAATTACTGAAACTCAATAAATGAACTGATAAAGAGAAGCTATCTAGCATATCATTTCCAAACCTTTCAGTCAATCCCATATAAAGAAGTTCTGCTTCCGGATGAAAACCCCTTAGGATTTCTCCCCAAAGGCACAAATCTGAATTCCCATTTTCAGGTTACATCGTCCATTGCCGTAGTGGAGACCCGATGTCGATGTGAAGTAAATAACATGACGTACGATTCTTGCTATCATCTACCGGTTGATCCAAAGATCGTAGGGCGACGATTCAACTGCTCATATGGAGCTCATCTGCTGGAACTAGGTATAGTAATATCAACATTTTGTCAGCTATAATCAATCTCGTCGAGACAAAAAAGTTCAAAGGCGAGAAATAGCTGGAGTTTAAAAAAGTGGATTCTGTTGTCTTCTATGTTACCTGAAAGAGACGTTAATGTCCATTGTACGTCAACAGTGGTTCATACCAAAACAAATCTATTAGAGTTATTTTAGGCTGACATCCGTCCTACACACCCTTCGCATTTTCGTAGTATAATTGCTTTTTTCTACTTATTATAAGAATGGGTCTATCTTTCCTTAACGATTGATAAGTATGCTGCAGCTAGTTATGCTAGCTGTTTCGGATATTTATCGACTGCTACTGTTTTCAAACCCCTTAACTTTAATTTAGTTGTTTATTTAAAAAGCTAATGCTTGCTTAGTACTTAGTTCCTCCCATACTGAAGAGTGCACATGGCAGCGAACTCTTTCCACCGCTGCCTGTTTTGGGCCATTTCTTCGCACTCCTGCCTAGAAATATTCATAACTTTCAAATCATTTATGAACGTGCGACGTCACGTGTTTCTTGGGCGGCCTCTGGCTCGTTTTCCTGGCGGAATACATTGCTGGCTGATCTTGGCAGGCGGTGCACCGGCATGCGCAGGATGTGTCCGGCCAGGCGAAGTCGGCGTTGTGTAACGATTTTGTAGCGTCGTAACACTTCTTCGTTCTTCGTGATAATTGGTTTTGATTCAAAAATCTCTATAACTATTGGTTTCTGCAAGACGTTTGCCGTTAGGCATGAAAAAAAGCAACGGCACATAAACGGCGTCGAAGGGGAAGGTTCGTCCACGAAAAAAGGGCCAGCTCCAACGGGATAAAGGCCATCCTTACAAAAAACCAAGATCAAAAGATGTTTCCAGATTGCTATACTCGTACATGGTTAATAGGAAATCCGTACTAGTTGGTCATGATACCTTCATTTTATTTCTAGTAGCATGGTTATTACTGCAAGTTTGAACACATGGATGTGGTAACCACCCTTCTGAAACAAGCAGATATTACTGCAGCGGGTACGTCTAGAAGTTGGTAAAACAGCGTCTAGAAGATATCCACTGTAAAAATATTGAGAAAAAAAAACAAAGATTGAACTGGTTTTACTCTACGAGGAAACGCGTGGAAAGAAATGCTTTGAAGAGCAAAGTAGAAGTTAGTTGTTATGGCTGGACGATCACAGTGGTGATCGTGTGGTGCGCGCCCGTAGCCGGCTAGTAGAAAGTAGAAAAAGTAACGACCGGCGGGAAAACGGAGTGCATATAAGGCCGCTGCCGAGATCCTCAGGGGTCGTCGTCGCAGGTCGTCGCCGAGGGTCACCGAGGACCGTCGCCAAGGCGTTCCAGCCGCCGCCAGCCTACCTCCACCGCCTCGAGCCGTCGTCCTTTGTGTGACCGTGGTATTCTGCTAATAAATCTGTACAGTTCTGCTGCCTCTACGCACGCGGACGTGGGGCTCTCTGTTGACGTAGAGAGCAATAAGAAGAGAACCCAGAGGTCTAGTAAACTGTATCCTCAAGGATACAGCATTAGTAGAGCGAAGTAAATAAACGCGGCAAGAAGGTAATAAGTCTAAGGTCAGTATGGAAACCCAGAAAACTTCTAAGCAAGTAGAAGATCGCAGATTATCAAACAATCATGGTACGAAATGATAAGAAGGCAAGATAAAATGGACTTTGACCTACTAACGACGGTGTAGTGATTTTGCGTTTCGCGAGTCGTAAGGAAAAGAGCGAAGGGGAGGCTCAGGATTACTCTCACCTAATCCCACGTCCTTTCCTCCCGCCAAGCCTGAGGCCAGATTCATCAACCGCTTACCGGCCGGTAACGGTGAAAAGTACTGCCAAACCTGATGCTGATGAATCTCATATCAGGGGGTTTGGCGGTGTTTTCGCCGTTAAGGGCCGTAAGCGGTTAATGTATCTGGCTCAATGGCTTTCTTGCACCGCTGGTAGAGGGAGTGTCTTGCGTTATCTTTGACAAAAGTTAACGGATGGCTGAAACGCGTAATCCCATCGGCAAACCCACTTGGGGAAGGACACGTGCAGGAAATGAAAAGAATGGGTAAAGGAAGTTGATACTCTGACAGAACGGGAGTTGGTGCGCCGTAAAATGGCAGATGACAGCTCCTAAACATGGCCCAAGAATTGCAAAAGTGGGCGGAGCCACCTGCCCAGCTCGCAGCACTTGGTCACCCCGGTCATCCGATCATGCTTTTTGGGGCAGCACGCGCTGAATGAGCTCGGCATCACATCCTGCTCATTTGTAAGGCAGGATCCTTCGCACCTTCGCATGTAGGAAGCACATCCTGAGCTGGAGGGCTCATCCTACTCATTTTCAAGGGGCACCTTTCCATGCATCCCGCAGCACGTGCTGCTCAAATGCGGCAACCAAACTTGCGTGCACCCTTCAGTACTTGTGCAGCACCTTCAGTAGAAATGAGTACTTCTACCACTGGTGGTACTCCCACTCGTGCTCCTAACAGTGCTCTTAACACGAGGTACCACTACTTGTAATTTTTTCACTACTTACCACTTCTACTTCTGCTCTACCGACCACTACAACTCCAACGGTGCTCAGGAGTAGAAGTGCGAGGAGTGTCGTCGCAACTTTTGATGCGGTTCATTGATGACGTGAGCCGGCTTCTGCAGCGGCGGAATGCTGAAGCCTAGTCCTTCGTCGTGTCGCAGGGATAGTCTGGAGTACCAAGGTGTGGTGGAGTCTAGCCCTATGCCTTACTTGAGAGGCAGACGACAGACAGACACTTGTTCTGCAGCAGAGCAGCGTTGCAGTCCATTAGTCCAGGTCAACCAAAGATTGGGTTCACCGTCACAACATTCAAGTAGAGTACTAGCCAACCTGCTCTTCAGACAGCAGCACAATGTTCAACGAGCCTACGCGAATAACCGACAGCTCAATGATGAGGCGTGACTCTTGGGACACTATCGAAGACAAAATCACCCAGAACCTTGTCATCGGCATGTACAGTAGGATGTGCCATGTTATCCTACTACCAGCGTCGGTTGCGGGCTTCGCCCGCACCCGACTCTGGCCGGGCGGGCCACGCTAGGCTAGCCGGCTTCGCCGGCGTCGTGTGTGGTGAGCCATGTGGGGTCAGTAACCCAACCCAACCTCGAGCCCGCTAGGGTCCCCACAACCCAGCGTCGGTTGCGGGCTTCGCCCGCACCCGACTCTGGCCGGGCGGGCCACGCTAGGCTAGCCGGAACGCTAGGAATGCTTGCTTACCCAGCGACGGCTGCCGGCTTCGCCGGCAACCGACGTTGAATAAGGAAGCATCCCTAGCGTTGATAGCGAAAAAGTGCAGAAAAGAGTAACCGGCCGTCATTGTGCACAATGGAGAGAAATTCGGTATTTGAGGACAGATTGGTCAACAGAGTGGGATAATGGTCAAGGTAGGGCTGTAGACATAGAGGAAAATTGAACGCAAGAAATGCCATATGCGACGCAAAACAATGGTAAAAATGAGCAAAAAAGAGCAGCCGGTTGTCATACTGCACAGTGGAAAAGGATTCAATTTATTATAGAGTCGTAGCCTCCCTGGTAGTGAGGTAGGGGTAAAGGTATGGCGGCAAACATAGAGGTAAATTGAAACAAAAAACGGTATATGTGAGGCAAAATGGCAAAAAAGATGCAGAACGGAGCAACCCGTTGCCATACTGAACCTGGAAGAGGATTTCGTTTCTGTAGTAGCAGCAACCCTGGTAGTGGGGTAGTGGTAAAAGTATGGCGGTAAAAATAGTGGAGGGTTGCACCACACAGGAGAGCTGGGAGGGAACACTGAGGTATGACCACTAGACACGTATTGGGAAGAGACCTCTTTCGAAATCACCCTACGTCAGGCAGTCGATGGTAGTCGATGGTAAACAACAGTGGTGGTTGGGAAGAGACCTCTTTCGAAATCACCCTACGTCAGGCAGTCGATGGCAGTCGATGGTAAACAACATTGGTGGACAACTGTCAAGCGTCTTCATTTGGACAACTGGCAACCGCACCGCAAACTTGGGTGATTAAACCGGCTAGCTAGCCAGTGTACGAATTGCGGGTGGCTAACATCGGACAAAAAACCCTTCCTCTTTTATATATGGGGGGATATATAAAGCAGCAAGCGTGTGTGTGTGCGTGTGCGTGTGTGCGTGCGTGTGTTCGTGTGTCACACTGTCCGTCCGTCACACCTGAGTGGGGCGCGGCAGCCGAACACGTCGGCAACCGTGCATGGCGAGCCGCAGACGTGCCGAACACGTCGGCGACCGTGCATGGCGAGCCGCAGACGTGCCGAACACGTCGGCGACCGTGCATGGCGAGCCGTAGACGTGCCGAACACGTCGGAAACTGCATGGCGAGCCGCAGACGTGCCGAGCACGTCGGCGACCGTGCATGGCGAGCCGCAGACGTGCCGAACACGTCGGCGACCGTGCATGGCGAGAGGCAGACGTGCCGAACACGTCGGCGACCGTGCATGGCGAGCCGCAGACGTGCCGAGCACGTCGGCGACCGTGCATGGCGAGCCGCAGACGTGCCGAACACGTCGGCGACCGTGCATGGCGAGCCGCAGACGTGCCGAACACGTCGGCGACCGTGCATGGCGAGCCTCAGACGTGCCGAACACGTCGGCGACCATGCATGGCGAGCCGCAAACGTGCCGAACACGTCGGCGACCGTGCATGGCGAGCCGCAGACGTGCCAAACACGTCGGCAACCGTGCATGGCGAGCCGCAGACGTGCCGAACACGTCGGCGACCGTGCATGGCGAGCCGCAGACGTGCCGAACACGTCGGCGACCGTGCATGGCGAGCCGCAGACGTGCCGAACACGTCGGCGACCGTGCATGGCGAGCCTCAGACGTGCCAAAGACGTCGGCGACCATGCATGGCGAGCCGCAGACGTACCGATCACGTCGGCGGCACAAAACTTCGGTCCTGGGGGTAATCGAGGTCGCTGAACACGAATCTGAAGTCGACCAATCAATATCGATCGATATTATCGATTTTTTGTGGATGTCGTTCAAGCGGCACGAAACTTCGGCCCTGGGGGTAATCGAGGTCGCTGAACACGAATCTGACGTCGGATCAATCGATCCATCTCGATTAACATAAAGGTCAGAAGGCCTAGGGAAGAATAGGAAACCCGTAGCGGCCATGGCGTCCTATTCTCGGGGTTTGGAGGCGAAGCCCCCAACCAGTCGTAGGCGGCCGTTAGGCCGACGTACGACTGGTAAGAAATAATGGAGGTCCGATCGACTTTTCAAATTAATAAAAAATTTGTTTTTCGTAAGTGGATACATGCTTTTGAAACGACAATTTTCTTCAAAAAAATCTGGTTCTCGCGTGAGGCGGCTAAAATTTCTTAAAGCGAGTGGTCACCTATTTTCGCCTTCGAGGAAGAATCTGTGGACCTAGTACGGGCCTGCAGAAATGAACGCGGAACGAAATATGAGCAAATTTTGGATTGGATATGTACTTTTAAAATGCACTGTAGTAGTAATACTTAGAGGACGTGGTGTTAGAACGCCATTTTTGACGATGTATTAGGTTGTTCCATAAGTCCGCGCCGTTTTTTTCAACGATTCACTGCTGATTTCGCCGGCGGTCTCTTGCATAGCGCTGCATAGCCTTCGAAAGAGAATGATTTGCTGTATCAGAACATGTTTTGCATTTCTTTTTCCATCATGGATTTTGTCAACTTTTAGGTAGTTGAAATGAAAAGTGAAAAAGTGAAAAAGTAGCCATTTGCGCACTTGTTCTCTCCGCTTAGGTTTGTAGTTTCTTGCGCTTCTTCTTGAGTTTTTTATAGCACTTGGAAGACAATGTTCTGTACTACAAGAATTTGTGTTGGTCCTATTTTCTCACTTTATTTTCACCCTTTATTGATTTTTAGGCCATCAAATTGGGAATTCCGACTTTTCCGTACCGAGTTTTTACCGAAACTCCGGTTCTGTGGTTGGGCTTTTTTGCTTGATGTTATATGTCGTTTGGAAGAGGATGTCTTGCTCAGTAAGAATTTGTGTCGTGTTTATTGACTCACGCTGATTTCTGTCGAATATCAACAACTGAAGAAGGAGAAGGAGCTGTTGGTGAAAACGATTTTTCTCTTTTTGGAATTTTGTTGATATTCAATAGAAATCAATAAACGCGACACATATTCTTATAGAGCAAGACATTCTCTTTCGAAGGTCGTATAACACCAACCCAAAACATCCAACCACAGAGCAGGAGTTGTCGGCAAAAATAACCATCCTCCATCGGACGTCCCAATTTGATGACCTAAAAAGCAATGAAGTACAAATGACCAAATAGCACTAACAAATATTCTTGTAGTGCAGAACATTGTCTTCCAAATGCTATAAAAACCTGCGCAAAAATTACAAACCTAAGCGGAGAGAACAAGTGGGCAGATGGCTACTTTTCACTTTTTCACTTTTCACTTCAACGACCTAAAAATTGACAAAATGCATGACAAAAAAAGAAATGCAACACATGGTCTGATAGAGCTAATCATTTTCTTTCGAAAGCTGTGCAGCGCTGTGCAAGAGACTGCCGGCGAAATCTGCAGTGAATCGTTGAAAAAAACGGCGAAGACTTATGGGACAATCTAATATTTACGTATATCGGCCCTTAAACATATAGTGCTTAAGTTCATTCAACTGTTTAAGCAATCTGATTTGAACCAACTTGCATTACGCGCTAGTGCGTTTCTACAGTAGGTCCCCACTTGCAAATTGAAGCTTTCGATTCTCGAAAGCTTTTTTCCTTGACTCATCGCTGTTTTCTAATTCTTCCCAGAAGCTAAATTTTTATAATAAAAGTTTGTAGAAATAACTGGTGAGCAAATGAATAATTTTTCCTATAACTGATTCCACTAGAAAGACCACAATATCTTGTGGGGATCGAATAATGTCCTCGACATTGAGATCTAGCTCCTTAGCTCCGAGTCCCATACCATCCAAGCAACAGCCTGACGAAAATCGGGTTTCGGTTAGGAGGGCTCAGGCTTATAATTCAAGGTGTGATGCTCGAAAACACACCTATGAGGGGTTTGACCATATTTTGCGGAAGGTTCTTGAGTTCTACATTTCTTGTGCGCCCCATAGTTCTATATGTGCAATATTGAATTGCAGAAGGCGGTTCCCAGGCCTGCAGATGTTAGTTGGTCATATATGCATTTATTTTTCAAGTCATTGTCATCGAAATCTACTTGGAGACACATCCTGAAAAAGTCGGTACTCTGAGAGATCGTTTTTGGCGACACTTCGGCCTAACTCTTTCCATCGCATCACGAGTTCATTCAAATTTGTAGCATGAAAGTATAAAGAGAGATGAGCGAGGTCAGAATTTTTCTTCGATGTCTTTTAACTTAAATGGCGTATTATTTAGGCAGGATAATTTTTGGCCCATTCGATAGAGATGGAAATTCTAATACAGTCCCATTTAAATGCGTCCCATTTAATCCTTATATACGTGAATAAAAACTGCTATTTAACGGAATTAAACAGCGGCTGAAAAAAACGTTACAAGGGTTATTGAGGCAAGATTCTTTCCTTGCTCATTCAATAGAGCGCAAAATTCTAATATAGGAGATGGTAGGGTTGACACTAACCCGAATTTCTGGACTGCCACTGCAAGCCGTCTGAGTTCATATCTTTCTATCGACTGTAATCACACGAAATCTGGTCGATCTGCGGGCTCCCGTGGTCGGCAAGGTCACCATCGCCTCCGCGGCGAGGGCTGTCTGGGGTCAGCGCGAAGCGGCGGGTGGTACTGCGCGAGTCGACGCTAATTGTCTCCGCAGACACTGTCCCGCGTCTTTGCCCATGCCGCTTTCGGGCAGAACATCCCCTCCCCGCTTTCCTGATCCCATTTTTTACAGTAACAGTTGAAACTAATATCTGAAGAAGCACGCTTTGTGAAGGGCGCTTCTGGAGGCTCTGCATCTATGAATACTTCTTTCGCACTCGGTAACGTGCCTGTTCATCGCTGTTGTTGAACTGACGGTTTGTCGGTAAGGCTAGTAGTCTGAACAAATGTTCTGGGGCATGTCATGGCCTTTTACTACACTTAGCTCCCATCTAATACGTTAAGTCAATAAGCAAAATGAGTAGAATGAATAACGAACCTGTTTCCCCGACTGTGTAAATCGTCGACTTCTCCAAACATTTGCAACAACGTCGTCAACGATCTGCACAAGTTATTGTCTCGAAGACAGAGATATTTCACTGTTCGATTTACTTGTCGATTTATTCGACGAACGTCGGCGATGTCTTCATCGGTTAAAGTGCACCCTTGAAAATGCAGAGTCTGAAAAACTAGGTGTCCCCCTGTTCCAAAGCATTTTCTTTTCTAAGAACATTTATGTATTACCTCTCAAGCACGGTATCCTACCAAATTCCTCGGTACCTCAAGAGCTCGAGCCTTATCATCTACGACCTTAACATCGACGACGACTTTGTCAGATATAGATGACACCTTCTGCTCCGCACTCACACTCAAAAAGAGATCTATGAAGTCCGAGGTTTCCAAAAAATGGAAGCCTTACCCAAAATGGTAATCAATGAGATACAAGATTTCCCGTCATATTGCTTGCTTGCAGATAATGGGGTCAGGGGCTAGCTGGATCACATGGAAATTCGCCCTATAGTTCGTTATGTATTGGTCGAAATTAAATATTTCACAACCCTGCGGTGCTCTACCACCGAGGTATACCAATCGATATCGATCGATATTATCGATTTTTCGAGGATCACGTTGAGGAAGATCAGCCGATCCATCTCGATTAACATAATGTTCAGAAGGCCTAGGGAAGAATAGGAAACCCGTAGCGGCCATGGCGTCCTATTCTCGGGGTTTGGGGGCGAAGCCCCCAACCAGTCGTAAGCGGCCGCTAGGCCGCCGAACGACTGGTTAGGAATAAACGTGCGTTCCTACAAAGGCGCATAACCATTCAATCCACTGTGACCCGCCTCCGACCCCATTTGCGCCTATTTATTGTTTATTGCTATCTGTAGTTTCAGCTAGCTGTAGCTCAGCTAGCTGAAACTACAGATAGCAATCCTACTATATATAAAGTAGCAAGCGTGTGTGTATGCGTGCGTGTGTGCGTGCCTGTGTGCGTGTGTCACACTGTCCGTCCGTCCGTCACACCTGAGTTGGGGCGCGGCAGCCGAACACCTCGGCAACCGTGCATGGCGAGCCGCAGACGTGCCGAACACGTCGGCGACCGTGCATAATCGAGGTCGTTGATGAACACGAATCTGAAGTCGACCAATCGATATCGATCGATATTATCGATTTTTGAGGATCACGTTGAGGAAGATCAGCCGATCGATCTCGATTAACATAATGTTCAGAAGGCCTAGGGAAGAACAGGAAACCCGTAGCGGCCATGGCGTATTATTCTCGGGGTTTGGGGGCGAAGCCCCCAACCAGTCGTAGGCGGCCGCTAGGCCGACGACCGACTGGTAAACAATAAAGCAATAAGCAAGGCAACATCCGTCCCTACTATGATACTAATCATTAAATACAAAAAAAAGACGCAAAGCTGGGTCACTTTGTACTGAAAGGTTATGCTCCTTAGTAGGAACGCACGTTAATTCTTAATAACACCAAAAATGTTCCACAACACTTCACCTCTGTGATAGAACACACCACAGTAATGCGAAATATTTAATTTGACCAATACATAACGAACTAGAGGGCGAACTTTCAATGTGATCCCCTGAGCCGCTTAGCGCACAGAAATGTATGTACTGCAACCAAATGTATGTATGGCTGAGGGCTATGTAAGCAGCAGTTTGGCTGCTGCTTACATACTCGTAAGCTCTACACACTATTTAGAATACATTCCACACTGAAAGAAACATTTCACACTAATGATATTATATTAACTCGCCCAAACTCGGTGGCTGTCCTCCAACTCCGACGCACCAGGAAACTTCGACGGCTGTACTCTGACTTCCGAGGACCAGCTGGCTCTGGGCTGCAACGACTCCTTCACATGAAAAAGACAGGTTAAGCAACTTTGAATGACGAAGCAAACGAAAAACGAAGTCCACTCCTGCTGACAACTTTGAATTTCCCCCATTACAGAACGGCTATACGGTTGAGTTCCCACCTAACCACCTCCAGCCCGATAGCGCCCAAAAAACAATGCACTGCAAGCAAAAATGAATGTAAGGGTGTGTATGCAGCCCTCTGGCCGCTGCTTACACAGCCCTACGTATATTATTTAAACCGCATTTCAAGTCACTAAATCACAGTCCACTAACTCACCAAACTTCGGCGCCTTGCCTCCGACACTGATGACGAGCCGACTCTGGGACGGCTCCTTCACCTGAAAAAGACATGTCAAACAACTTCAAATAACGAAACGAGTACCAACCAACAACGAAAACCGACGCAAACGACGCGAAACATGGAGAAACAAGAGGAAGCCCAAAGGGTATTGCGCAACTCCCCGCGATAGTGCACCTACTCACCAAACTTGGACGGCTGTCCTCCAACTTCTGATGACCACCTGGCTTTAGGCTGCGATGACTCCTTCACCTGAAATGACAGGTTACACAACGTTGAGTAACGAAACAAACGAAAAATCGAGTCCACTCCCGTGGACAACTCTTAATTATGTGCAGCACAGAACGGACAGGTCCGGACGTTAGATACCCCAAAGATACCTCAACTGGGCGCGCTACCCTTGTAGCCCCGCCCGCGTGGACGAGTTGTCATGCGTCGGCCCTGTGACCGATTAACCAGCCATAGCGACTACGATCAATGGGTCTGATGGGAATTCATTCTGCGCCATATTCCTTCCGACTCTAAATTAGGTAATTAAATTAATTTAAACCACATTACAATTCTCTAAACATAGACCACTAACTCACCAAACTCCAGTGCTTGGGACGGCTCTGGGACGGCGTCTACACTTGAAGCGCACATGTTAGGCCTCGTGCATACTTCCCGTCGCCGCGATTGAATCGCGGCGATGAGTTTTGCAGAGCGACGCGAAAGAATTTGAATTTCTCTGTGCTCGTCGCATCGCCCATCGCTCTGCAAGGGAGCGCAACGGCGATCCGTCCAGGACCAGCGCTAAATACCGCGCGCGGCGCGAAAAAGTATGCCATGCCCGCGATGGGCGCGGGAAGGCATCGCGCACGCCGACCGCCACTGTTGCGGCGGCCGCGGCGAAGTTTTCTTTGACTATTAGGCCGCGTGCGGCGGAATGGCCATGAACTGAGCGCCGCGATGGCATCGCGGGGATGGAGGTATGCCCCGGCCTTAATCGAGTTCAGTTAACGAAAGGAGAGCCAAACAGCAACGAACACCGACGCAAACCACGCGAACCTCGCGCACCAGTCGCAACGGCTGCTCAAACCCCTTGCATCACCTCAGGTGTACTGTGTCTGCGAGGACGGAAGTCGCGATGGGACCCATGTGCGGCGCAGGTGCTTGGCAAGTGCTGCAATTCCTCTGCCACACTCCCGCCCCAGCACCTTGGTAGTCCTCCATTTGCAATTGTTGGGCTGTAGGCTTGACAGCCAATGGCCGGCGACGACGGGACGAGCAAACGCTCCTGCAGTACCTACGCTGCACCTCCCATCTGGTAACGTCATTTCGCGACGGCGCCGTACCTCCGCAGCACCTGCTGCAATTCCTCCTCCGCCACACTCCCGCCCCATTGACCACTCACAATCGAAGGGCGTTCCCCAGCGTGCTGCCCAGCTACGGCACACTCAATAAGGGGCGGGATCTACGGCCCAACAACTCCGGTCAGAGTAAGGAAGAAAAACGAAGGAGTCAAGGGATGTGACGTGCATCGGGTCAGGCAATGGCTATAGCTTGTGTGTAAGATTGATGTTACAGTTGTGATAGGCGCAAAATAGGTTATGTATTTTACGCGTAAAGTAAAGGCTAAAAAATGAAGCTTATGGAACGGTGATGAGAGGTTTTCGAAGAGAACTCGATGAAAAAGCAGCCGAGAGTGTGTCTTCTGTCTTGCCAAAAAATTAGCGACATCGAAACACCAGCATCTAAACACGAGAAACAACTGAAGCTTTGCGAATGCAAAGCGGCTCACCGTTCAATATCCTATAGTCCTCCTGACCGCGTTGCAGTACTAGTGTCGCTCTAAATGGTTCTGCATGTTAATTTGTGAGGACGGCCGCAAAAACGTGAGTTGGAAAGGAGTAACAAAATTAGTCGATCAGCTGTTTATGTGTTTCTACCAATAAAGCTTGCTTTCTTAAATAACTGGCGGCAGTAATCTCCGACTAAAAGTAGTAGGAGTATATTAAAATTTGGAGAGGCACTCAAAAAGTTGAGTAATATTTTAGGTTTGCTTTCTAATGCTTCCGTCCTGAACCTGCGCAGCGACGCTCTTCCCGAACCAGCCTTCATCACTGCAATGTCCGAAAGCCACTATCGAGAAGGTCTCACACTGGTTGGTTAAAGTATTGTATACTCCTTCGCGACAATGCGTCTTTCGCCTCACAATTCTCATGTGTAAATATCTTTGTGAATCAAACTAAACAATAAACTAAACTAAACCGCCTGCTGATTAGTCAATATACTATGATGGGAAATGAGAGAGTTGTTCCAGAAAAAAAAATGGTTGTACTTTCTTTTAGCATCGTTCAAACAAACATGACAAATAAGACAGCATTGACCAACAATGTCACGAAAGGGTTAAAAAAGCAAAAGACGATTACAAACACAAAAAATAAAACACATAAAGTACAAAAGTGCAAATTACAAGCTTTCGCTTCACATCCGTCCGAACTACTCACATGGCTCATGCCATCTACATTCATTTTCTTCGTAAAGGCTGTTCTTTCCACCCCATAATCCCAGCCATATAAACTTTTTTAAATCACATTCACATTACAGTTTTGCAATATGTCCTTATTCAACTGGTTGTTTTTAGTGAAATTACCTCACACCTTGTTCTTTATGTAATGTAGGACTATTTTATTTTTCTCGCTGTACTCGTCGTAATCAATACTTACAAGCGGCACGCAAATAGCAAATAGCGGAAACAAATTTAATCAAACTGAAATATGTACCTTCAATGTAATGTACCTTCAATGTAATTTCCAACTACAGATTTCCAACATACGGAAGTTATGGCCGCAACTGAAAATTCTGGTGTACAATTTGGGACTAAGTGCCAACTCCGTTGCAGATTTAAAAGTACGTTGAGTTTGTGGTTGATTGGAAAATTTGTCTTCTTTACAATTTTTAAGACAAGATGCTTGGTGGAACTGCGTGACTTCGCGTTCGCAAAGTATCCGATTCACGTGCAACACTTGCTCGATTACAGATGGAAGCCTCTACTTATTGCGGTTTGTTTTTTGGATCATCATTGCTTCTCAATCTTTAAAATGTGTTAGCCGTCACGGCAGTTTTTAACAGATATTGCCTCGAATGGCGGAGAAGTGGGGACTTGAACGCGCTTGCGTGAAATTATGCTGTCATTCGGGTATGGTGGTATGACAAACTGTAAGCAAATGGTGAATGGATTTATATTTATTTGTTTATTTTCGCCAATGTTATAGATAAAAACGACAGCACATTAAAGAAGCTAAAGGTGTAACAAACCTAAAAAAAAACTTAGAAAACGAAGATTGGAACAAGAGAAGAAAAGGAAAGAACGTCAGAAACTGATTGAGAGGAGTGGGAAAAAGTGAGGAAAAAATATAGAATAGGAAACTTAATTACTTACTTAGACTTAGTTCCTCCCATGCTGTTGAGCATATCGGGCGACGAGACTTCTCCATTTATACCTGTCTTGTGCCAACTCTTCACCTTCGTCTCTGGAAATATTTAGTAGTTGAAGGTCCTTTGCGAATGTTCGCGTCCATGTGTTTCTCGGATGACCGCGCGCTCTGCTACCACCTTCAGGAATCCAACACATGGCTACTCGAGGAAATCGGTACTCAGGCATTCGCATTACGTGTCCTGCGAGGCGTAGACGTCTTTGTGCGATTAATGCAGAAAGACTACTTGAACCGCTCCGGTTTAGGACTTCACAGTTAGTCACACGGTCTGTATATCGCACTTTCAATATCCGTCGAAGACATCTCTGGTGGAAGGCGTTTAGCTTTTTGGCGCACTTCAGGGACATGGCCCATGTTTCACTCGCGTAGGCAACAATCGGGACTACAATTGAGTGGTAAAGCCGCAGCTTTATCTTCGACGCGATTGACGATAAACTCCAGATTGGGCCAAGCTTCCGAAACACAGATGAAGCCTTCACAATCCTCGTTATTATTTCTGATTCCACATTCCCGTCGCGTGACACGGTACTTCCAAGATATGTGAACTTCTGGACAGTTTCAAGATGTGATGCCTCAACGTTGATATCTACGTTCATATCTGTTCTCCCTATGCTCATCACTTTCGATTTGTCCCTGTTTAATCGCAGTCCAATTTTCTTGGCTTCGTTCGCGAGGTCTGTGGTTGCCTGCTGCAGTAAACCGTTGTTCTCGGCTATAATGACTACATCGTCTGCGAAATCGAGGTCTGTTAACCAGTGTGTCCTGCTCCATTTAATACCCGTTTCATCACCTTTCATGGATTTCTTCATAATGAAGTCCAGAGCAACATTGAACAGAAGAGGGGAGAGTACACATCCTTGTCTCACTCCGGTAACAACTTCGAAGAACGTCGTGTGTATTGCATTCGTTCTGACGCAACAGGAGGAATTCTTGTACAGCTTCTTGAAGATTTCCACAAAAGGCTGGGGTATACCGTAAATCCTGAGAATTGACCATAGCGATTCACGGTGTATACTATCGAAGGCCTTCCGGAAATCCACGAAATTGATGAGAAGTTGCGTTCGAAATTCCATGCATTGCTCGATGACATTCCGTAGGGTAAATATCTGTTCGCTGCATGACCTAGCACCTCGGAATCCACATTGTTCTTCACGAAGTCTTTCATCTACCGCGGCTCGCAGTCGATTTAGTAGAATTAAGCAGAACACCTTGTCGGGTATAGAAAGCAATGTAACTCCTCGCCAGTTACCACATTCTGATAAGTCACCTTTTTTGGGTATTTTGACGATGACTCCTCTCTTCCAGTCTTCCGGAACTTCTAAGCGCTGCCAGCATATGTTAAATAGCCTCGTCAATGTAGTGATCATTGCTCTGCCTCCTGTTTTGAGAAGTTCAGCGGAGATTTCATCGAGACCCGGCGCTTTACCACCTTTCAGACTTTTGATTGCTCTATCCGTCTCCTCCAATGTTATGTCACCCATGTAAACTTCCAGAACGCTCCCCTCTTCCTCATCTCGAAAGTCATATGTATCACTAGGTTCCGGCTGGTTCAGGACTTCTTTGAAGTGCGCAACCCATCTCTCGATCTGTTCTTCGTCCGTGATGAGCAATTTGCCGCCTCGATCCTTTATCGGTGTGTTTGAGCTGCTGTGTGTTCCTGTTAGCTCTCTCACGATTCTGTAGAGCGTTTTCATGTCACCACGTTCGGCAGCGTTTTGTGCTTCAACACCTTTTTGTGTCAGCCAATTCTTTTTATCGGCTCGACATGATCGTTTGACTAACCGATCGAGTTCAGCGTACTTCCGGCAATACTCCCATTTAACTGCATCGCTCAAGTTAGATCGGTCCTTTTGTTGCTTCGTACGTTTCCGCTCGTCTATTAGATCCCACGTTTCGTGCCTTATCCACTGTTCTTTACGAGTGCCTTTCCTTCTCCCAATGTTTTCTTCAGCACAAGCACGAGTAGCTTCCTTTATGATATTCCATTGCACTTCAGCCTCTGTGCAGTTGCCGACCTCTTCTAGCAAGCGGAATCGGTTTTGCAGCTTAATGGAGAAGTTTGTCGAGATGACGGGATCTTTTAGTCGAGCTATGTCAAAGGGACGTGCAATGCAATGTCGTTTCTGTTGCTTGAGTTTCAGTCTCATGCTTGCTCTAACCAAGTAGTGATCGGATCCTACATCTGCGCCGCGATATGCTCGTGTATCTAGTAAGGATGTTCTCCACCTGTTGCTGATACAAACAAAGTCAATCTCGTTTACCGTTCCTCCATCCGGCGACGACCACGTAGCTTTGTGTATCCGACGGTGTTGGAAATAAGTGTTGCCAATGCAGAGATTGTTGTAGCTGCAAAAGGTGATGAGTCCACTTCCATTTTCATTTGTATCGCTAGCTGACGTAAACGGTCCTACAACTTTTTCCAGCCCTGCCTGATCACCGCCTAGTTTGGCATTGAAGTCACCCATTACAATCTTCAAGAATAGGAAACTAGAGCCCAACTATTAAAAATTTATTTAAAAGAGGTCTAGAAACAATCTTTCTATTTTTTGTGGATTCAGCAAGCTCTGAATTAGACGATAATGAGATGGGCATTATACTATTGACATAGCAAGGGAGTGCCTTTAACGATTAACGATATCCGGGATTTACCGGCATTTTTTAAAAAAATTTTAGCAAAATTTAACGACAAACATTTTCGTTAAATTGTATTAACGATGTTTTACACAGCTTTTTTAAAAAATTTCTTTTTCTTTATGTAACTGCGTTTCGAACGAATTTTTGGATGAGCACCTGCAGTATCGTTGCGTTACCGACAAAACTTTCTACTTACTTGAATCACAAGAAAGAGGCGGCCGATATCGTTCTCATACTTCGAAAATTGTTGTCATTTTTCTTGCTCGATCAATTTATTTTCGCGCTCCCCCACTTTTCGATGCAGTTGTTTTTTTAGATTTCCTATGCCGTTTCTTCCAGTTGACTCATGGATGTTAATTTTTCATACTTTCCAACCATTAATTTTTCACAGTTTTTTGTGGTATTTCATTCATCAAGTAAGGTTGAAAAGATATAGAAGATACGAAGAAAGCGCTACGAAAAACAAACAGTGCGAGTACAAATACAAATACAAATACATGTGAGAAAAAAGTTTTCTCTTTCTTTCTCCTATGTTTTCCGGAAATTTGGACTTCTTGCAGAACCAGATTATAATTGTAGGACTATGTTAAGGAAATGCTGAGCCCCACCTAACTGATAGAGCTTGTCTCACTTTTGTTGAATTTCATGCCAACAACGATTGCGCTTGACTTTTTCGTCTTCTTCGATAGCTCTATTGGCAGTATTCTTTGGGAGAAGCACAGTCAGTATGCACGTGAAACAGTAAACATATATACATAAAAACAACAAAATTATATAAAAAGGAGAAGAAGCCGATGACCACTCTTCGTCAGCTATCGTACGAGGTTGATTTAAAAACTGGTACTTTAATGCAGTTTATTGCATAGGAATTTTTTAAATTTCTACGAAAAATCTAAGTCTTTGAAGGCACAGGTCTCGCTTTAAGATGATAATTCAAATTGAAATCTACTTTACTTGGGCGGCAAAGACAAAGTACTCAATGAAGTAGAAATCAATTAAAATTTTTGTCAACGGCCCGTGGTTGTATATTTGATCCTCCGATGTTGTCTGCAGCAGCAAAAACAGGTCCTTCTTCGACAAAAGGAACCTTTATGTAGAACCGCTTAGTCATGAATCTTGTATGCATTAGGTTGTCCAATAAGTCCCCGCCGTTTTTTCAACGATTCATCGCGAATTTCACCGGCGGTCTTTTGCATAGCGCTATACAATCTTCGAAAGAGAATGATTTGCTATATCAGAACATGTACAGCATTTTGGACGACAATGTTCTGTGCTACAAGAATACGTGTTGGTTTTATTTGCTCATTCGTCATTTATTGATTTTTAGGTCATCAAATTGGTACCTCCAACTTTTCCGTCCAAATTTTTACCGATAGTTCCTGCTCTGGGGTGGGCTTTTTTGCTTGGTCTGATATGTCGTTAGGAAGAGAATGTCTTACTCAATAAGAATTTGTGTCGCGTTTGTTGGCTCATGCTGATTTCTGTCGACAACTTAACAACTCAATATCAACAACTTAACAAGGAGAAGGAGTTGTTGGTGAAGATGATTTTTCTCTTTTAGGAATTTTGTTGATATTCGACAGAAATGAGCTTGAGCCAATACACGCAACACAAATTCTTATTGAGCAAGACATCTTCCTCCGAACGACATATAACGCCAAGCAAAAATGTCCTACCATAAAACAGGAGCTGTCGGTAAAAATAAAGCATCTCCTTCAGTCCCATAAAAATCAATAAAGGACAAATGAACAAATATAACCAACACGTATTCTTGTATTACAAAGCATTGCCTTCCAAATGCTGTAGAAAGCTGCGCAAAAAAATTCCAAAAATACGCGGAGAGAAGGAACTGATGGCCACTCTTCACGTCTTTACTCTTCACTTTAGCGACCTAAAAATTGACAAAGTCCAGTATGGAAAAAGACATGCAATGCAATAATAATGTTCTGATAGAGCAAATCATTCTATTTCGAATGCTGTATAGCGCTATGCAAGAGACCGCCGGCGAAATCCGCAATGAATCGCTGAAGAAAAAAAAAACGGCGAGTACTTATGGGACAACCTAATGCTTACTTACCTTCCTCTTACAAAAACAAGCTGTACCCAAGATTCCGCTGCCTGACTTGAATTTTTTATTAAAACATTCTGTAGCTTTCCAAGCCACTTATGGCAGTATAGAACAAGGCTGGGATGTAAAATTCTACTAAATGAGCGCAAGTTTTAAAAATTTTTGTCGTAACTGATGAAAACGCTCAAAAACGTCCAGCCGTGATATGGTGCACAGTATAGTTGTGCCCGAACGAATATATTCGAATAAATATTCGAATAATTTATTCGAATGTTCATTCGAATTATTCGATCATTCGGTTTTCTTGATTTTCGAATATTCGTTCGAATTCGATTATCGATAATTTTCAAAAGTCGAATATTCGTTCGAATTCGATTATCGATAATTTTGAAAAGTCGAATATTCGTTCGAATTCGATTATCGATGATATTGAAAAGTCGAATATTCGTTCGAATTCGATTATCGATAATTTTGAAAAGTCGAATATTCGTTCGAATTCGATTATCGATTATTTTGAAAAGTCGAATATTCGTTCGAATTCGAACATCGAAGGGAGCCATATTCGAATATTATTCGAATCGAATTGTCAAACTCTATTCGATCGAATAATTTTATTCGAATTTCTGTTCCACTATGCTCCAATGCCTTAAGCATAAGCACGACCTTCAGCCGATGGGCTACAACAGACTGTGGTGTAAGCCAGCGGGAGCGTTCCAAGAGACACACGTTGGGATGGTGTGGCTGGTGGTTCCCGTGGACATCAATTTAGTGGAATTTGATCCATATCGATTGGTGGCGATTCATACTCGAAAAACGAACTTCAGATTCGTGTTCAGCGACCTCGATTGCCCCAGGGCTGATGCTTCGGGCCCCTTGAACGACATCAACAAAAATCGATAATTTGATCCATATCGATTGATTGCGATCCATACACCATATCGACATCGAATAAATTCGACTATTCGATCATTCGAAAATTTTCGACATCGAATAAATTCGATCGTTCATTCGTTCGAAAAATCTCTCGTTCTTTCGTTTGGAAATTTTCGGCATCGAGTTTCATTCGATCGGAAATTTTTGACGTCGAATAAATTCGATCGTTCATTCGTTCGATAAAATTTCGAAAAAGCACAACTATAGTGCACAGCACTTTCCAGAAGCTGAAAGACTTTCCACAGGCTAAGTGGACCTGTGAAAAAAGGTGCTGTGAAAAAATTGCCATTTGAAAAGACTTGTTGTCACTGTTTTATTTTGGAAACTTAATGGTTTTTCTCGTTTAGCAATTTTTAATGATAAATGGATGGGCTATTGTTATTTTTTTGTAAAGACGAAGGCAAAGTCGTATAACCGCCTCATAGATGGAGTCGAAAAAATCAATAAAGAAAAAACTGGCTTTCCACATACTAAAGTACAGTCAAAAGTGAATACAGCCAAGGGATATTTTATTTAGCGAAATTAGCGAACGTCGTTAAAGCAATTTTTTTCGTTAAAAAATAGTCGTTAAAAATTTACCGAAAGAATGATCGCACACTCTTGTGACATAGCTGGTAAGTAACCAATACGAGCGAGTCTTCAACCTCAAGGTCCTCTGAAAATGGAACGCATCCAAGGTCTTCACTGCGAGATTTCATGATCGCCTAATACCTGTATTTCAATATTCACAGAACAAAAGGTAAACTTAACATTAATGTGCTCATAATTATTTGCCTCTCAAATGGATCTGAGCTCCACGTGGCAGCGGGTCTCGTGTTATCTGACAAAAATGGTCACACTGAAAAAGCTTTGAAAGATTAACATTGTTATGCTTTTGTTATTCTTTCAATGCACCAGATTCTCAGTGGGCTTCCTCTTGTTTTAAAAGGTTGCAGCTTGTAAAACTTCGCGAGTATGATTCCTATTTTGCCAGAGAAAAGATTGTAGACCCAACAGACACCCGCCATACTACTTCTTGAGAACAAAGAGTAAACATTTAAAAATCTGTTTCGAATAGAATTTTTAGGGACTTGAGGATGAAAGAATCCGTGATATTTGGTGATTAGTTTTCTAGTATAGCTGTTTTGCATTTTCTCAATGTACTGGATATCCTTCTTCTTATGCGGCGAGAACACTATGCCTCTACGATGGGTCTTACAAATGTTTCGTAGGCCTTAAGCAGTACCTCTTTATTCGTGCTGGATAGCCATTCAAATATTCGATAGGTTACATTATGTGCTTTACTATTTATCATTTTGAGGTGATCGGAGAAGTCCAGCTTATTGTAATATTTGAGCCCGAGATCTGTGATCGTTTCAGACTTAGCTATTATAACCCCGTCTAGAGTGTATGAAGGAGACGTAGAGGCTCGACCAATTCGTAGATAATTTGTTTTTTCTAGAGTTAACGGCAGCTGCCATGTTTTAGACCAGCTGTTTTAGACACTTTCAATTCAATTTTGCAAGTGAAGAGGTCATCTTCCCAAAACTCACAGTAAATCTTGAGGTCATCAACAAATTAGATACAATGCATCCTAGTGTCCTTAAATAACAGTGGGAGATCAGATGTCTAAATGTTGAACAAAATAGGCGAGAGGACCGTTTTTCGAGGGACTCCTTTAATAACTTTCCTAGGTGTAGACAAAACATTTTTGATTTTAACCTGAAATGTTCTGTTAGTGACGTACTCACAGAGCCACTTTTCGAAGACGGGGTAACAACCCAATGATTTAATTTTGTGCGCTAATTTCATAAGACTCATCCAATCAAACGCTTTAGAGAAATCAAAATAAATAATATCGCAACACTTTTTATCATCTAGCAAGTTTGTCCAGTCACTAAGGCATTCGTTTAAATTCGTTTCTACTGATTTCCCTAATACAAAGCGTTGAGATTCAAGAAAGAAGTCTTTGAAGGCACAGGTCTCGAATAGAAGTGTTGAGATTCAAGAATAATTTTATTTTTCTCCAAGTGCTCGACGATGGACCTCTCAACAATTTTTTCGAAGATTCTGCAGAAACATGACGTAATACTGACCGGCCTATAGTTATTTTGATCGCCTGCAGGCTCTTTTTACTGAATTGGAGTGATAAATGAATGCTTCCTCCGAACGGTCACATCGCTGTACATTAAGGATTGGTTGATAATGTATGCCAAAGGTTTGGCAGTAGCAGGGGCAACCTTCCGAGTAAAGTAAATTGGGAGGTAGTCAGGTGTCATTGAGCAAGGATTGTTGCCACTAGTGATCTCATCTAAAATGTCTTTTTCTTAAACCCAGGGAAAGGTCTGCATGTAGCTTGAAATGTCCTGTTTAAAACATGGCAACTTCCCATCGTCTTTTGAGTATACCACGCAGAATTCATCGGCTAAGAGGTTTTGCTTTGTCAGCATCTTCTATCGCTTTTAAATCACCTTTTACCAAAACGCTAATTTCACCCCTAGGTTTAAGCTTGAGATTCAACAATCTATAGAAACTGTGTTTCTAACCAGCATTTATGACTCGTTTTTCGATATTGCAGTTGCATTTTACCAGTTTATTTGAAAAGTTGATCGAGAACTCTTTATACTCGCTCCAGTCGTAGGCCGAGCCAGACTGGCGAGCTTTGTTAAATAGGCAGGAGCGATGGTCAAACATGTATTGCAAGTACTGGGGCAAACAAGATTTATCCGCCACCACATTTTTCACAAGGTATAAAGATTTCTATGACATGATGTAAAATGCCCAGAAACATTTCATATTTGTCATTAACCCTGTAAATCGTATCGAGTGATTCCCCCTACATAAGTTGAGGCAAGGTATTCACATATTTTGTCATAATCTCCTCTGGAAGAAGAAGCCTCTTGTAAATGATTACCTGTTCATGAATGGAGATCGTTTGCCTGAATTATATGCTAGCATGGTCGCTGCTACTAACCGGTAGGACAATGGTCACTTATTAGATGTTCACTATTGCAGATAATAGATCAAGAGTGTTCGAGCCTCTGGTTGGATCTTCTATATACTGCGTGAATTCAAAAATTTACGAAACGGCTCATAAGACGTATCACCGCAGAGGCCGTTTGGATTTCAAGTATTCTCTGGAATGTTGAAGTCTCCCACAATAGTCACCGCCTTATTGCAAGACACGAGATCGCTCAGAGAATCGATTAATTTGTTCGTCATGGCCGATGAACAAGACGTGGCCCTGTAAACTGCTATTACCCTAAATTACTCTGTTGAGCTGAAAACGTCTATCGCAAGAATCTCATGCCCTTTGGCTAAACTTTCTAAAAAAAATCCTACTATATATAAAGCAGCAAGCGTGTGTGTGTGCGTGTGTGTGTCACACTGTCCGTCCGTCCGTCCGTCACACCTGAGTTGGGGCGCGGCAGCCGAACACCTCGGCAACCGTGCATGGCGAGCCGCAGACGTGTCGAACACGTCGGCAACCGTGCATGGCGAGCCGCAGACGTGCCGAACACGTCGGCAACCGTGCATGGCGAGCCGTAGACGTGCCGAACACGTCGGAAACTGTGCATGGCGAGCCGCAGACGTGCCGAACACGTCGGCAACCGTGCATGGCGAGCCGCAGACGTGCCGAACACGTCGGCAACCGTGCATGGCGAGCCGTAGACGTGCCGAACACGTCGGAAACTGTGCATGGCGAGCCGCAGACGTGCCGAACACGTCGGCAACCGTGCATGGCGAGCCGTAGACGTGCCAAACATGTCGGCAACCGTGCATGGCGAGCCGTAGACGTGCCGAACACGTAGGTAACCGTGCATGGCGAGCCGTAGACGTGCCGAACACGTCGGCGACCGCGCATGGCGAGCCGCAGACGTGTCGAACACGTCGGCAACCGTGCATGGCGAGCCGCAGACGTGCCGAACACGTCGGCAACCGTGCATGGCGAGCCGTAGACGTGCCGAACACGTCGGAAACTGTGCATGGCGAGCCGCAGACGTGCCGAACACGTCGGCAACCGTGCATGGCGAGCCGCAGACGTGCCGAACACGTCGGCAACCGTGCATGGCGAGCCGTAGACGTGCCGAACACGTCGGAAACTGTGCATGGCGAGCCGCAGACGTGCCGAACACGTCGGCAACCGTGCATGGCGAGCCGTAGACGTGCCAAACATGTCGGCAACCGTGCATGGCGAGCCGTAGACGTGCCGAACACGTAGGTAACCGTGCATGGCGAGCCGTAGACGTGCCGAACACGTCGGCGACCGCGCATGGCGAGCCGCAGACGTGTCGAACACGTCGGCAACCGTGCATGGCGAGCCGCAGACGTGCCGAACACGTCGGCAACCGTGCATGGCGAGCCGTAGACGTGCCGAACACGTCGGAAACTGTGCATGGCGAGCCGCAGACGTGCCGAACACGTCGGCAACCGTGCATGGCGAGCCGCAGACGTGCCGAACACGTCGGCAACCGTGCATGGCGAGCCGTAGACGTGCCGAACACGTCGGAAACTGTGCATGGCGAGCCGCAGACGTGCCGAACACGTCGGCAACCGTGCATGGCGAGCCGTAGACGTGCCAAACATGTCGGCAACCGTGCATGGCGAGCCGTAGACGTGCCGAACACGTAGGTAACCGTGCATGGCGAGCCGTAGACGTGCCGAACACGTCGGCAACCGTGCATGGCGAGCCGTAGACGTGCCAAACATGTCGGCAGCCCTGCATGGCGAGCCGTAGACGTGCCGAACACGTAGGTAACCGTGCATGGCGAGCCGTAGACGTGCCGAACACGTCGGCGACCGTGCATGGCGAGCCTCAGACGTGCCGAACACGTCGGCAACCGTGCATGGCGAGCCGTAGACGTGCCAAACATGTCGGCAGCCGTGCATGGCGAGCCGCAGACGTGCCGAACACGTCGGCAACCGTGCATGGCGAGCCGCAGACGTGCCGAACACGTCGGCAACCGTGCATGGCGAGCCGCAGACGTGCCGAACACGTCGGCAACCGTGCATGGCGAGCCGTAGACGTGCCGAACACGTCGGAAACTGTGCATGGCGAGCCGCTGACGTGCCGAACACGTCGGCAACCGTGCATGGCGAGCCGTAGACGTGCCAAACATGTCGGCAACCGTGCATGGCGAGCCGTAGACGTGCCAAACATGTCGGCAGCCGTGCATGGCGAGCCGTAGACGTGCCGAACACGTAGGTAACCGTGCATGGCGAGCCGTAGACGTGCCGAACACGTCGGAAACTGCATGGCGAGCCGCAGACGTGCCAAACACGTCGGCAACCGTGCATGGCGAGCCGTAGACGTGCCAAACATGTCGGCAGCCGTGCATGGCGAGCCGTAGACGTGCCGAACACGTAGGTAACCGTGCATGGCGAGCCGCAGACGTGCCGAACACGTCGGCAACCGTGCATGGCGAGCCGTAGACGTGCCGAACACGTTGGCGGCACGAAACTTCGGCCCTGGGGGTAATCGAGATCGCTGAACACGAATCTGAAGTCGACCAATCGATATCGATCGATATTATCGATTTTTTGAGGATGGCGCTCAAGTGGCGCGAAACTTCGGCCCTGCGGGTAGTCGAGGTCGCTGAACACGAATCTGACGTCGGATCAATCGATCCATCTCGATTAACATAAAGGTCAGAAGGCCTAGGGAAGAATAGGAAACCCGTAGCGGCCATGGCGTCCTATTCTCGGGGTTTGGGGCGAAGCCCGCGAAGCCTGGGACGAAGGCGAAGCCCCCAAACCCCGAGAATAGGACGCCATGGCCGCTACGGGTTTCCTATTCTTCCCTAGGCCTTCTGACCTTTATGTTAATCGAGATGGATGTCAATCGAGATGGCCGCTAGGCCGACGTACCACTGGTCTTATCATAAGAGAGTGTATTTCATATCAATATTGCCACGCCTCCTCCTTCCCGCCTTAACCTATCGCATCATACTGTCTGGAATTCTCGACTGATTTCACCAAGCAGGGAGGAGATTGTGTGCATAAGCCATGTTTCAGCAGAAATGTAGATATCGAAATGCTTTCCAAGAATATGTTCGAAATACTTTGAATTTTTCGGCATGGATCTAAGGTTGGAGTAAAACCAATTCATAAATGAACAAAAATATTGGGAGGCACGCTTTAGTTTAAAGAGTTGTTGGGAGGGTGGACAGTTCCACCGGAGCATGAGATTCTTCAATTCCAGTAATCACAATCCATCGAAGACGCTTGCACTCATGAAATTGATCAGAGTCATGCCAAATTCGCGGTCAATCTCTGTGACAAATGGTTTATTGCCCTGATGAACTTCTAAATGACACTCTAACTGAGCAATTCTATTTCGAAGCTCAATGTTTTCCTGGCGTAACATAGGAATGCAGGCATTTTCCTCTCGAAGTTTTCGATTCACCTCAAGAATCTGGCTAAACTGATCTGCAAATTCCTTGACGATCGTCTTCAAGCAGCTCGGCATTTCCAGAATGTCGCTTAGTATGGATATGCCTCCTTGAGTCTGTCTGCCGTGCAGGAGGCATCCGGAGAAGACAACAACAGCCGCTTTGCTCCTCTAAGAACTTGGGAGACAGGGGTGGAAACCATGATCAAATCGATACAATCGATATAATCGATAATGAAGAATTGATACAATTCACCGTTCGTGATAGCAATTGAGTAACCGAATAGACTTGAATTGTTTCCTCCTGTCACCAGAGGAAGTCGCTTGCATTAAACAGTCGCACTGAATACCAAATCGATCGAAATATACCAGTAGCCGAATCTAGAGCGGAGAGCGAGAAAAACAGACCAGTCGCCGCCAGTGATCGCGACGAACCTCATCTTTGGGTAATTAAACCGTTGCGCGTAGTCCTTCGTTAGCGATTGTTATTCCGACGACATGCTCCAACTTTCTATCCCTGAGCTTTTGTACTTTAAATGATATCTTAATCATAGCAGAATCGAGCTCTCCGCTGGTCCCGAAATTTTGGTGCTTATGAAAGGTGTTGTTATTGTTGCGCCTTTGCGCCTTTTTTACTAGCTATTGTTTTAGATGGAGGTTTCCACCTCTTTATCAATAGGTAATCTGATTAGTGAAAGAAAGCATCCTTGCAATTCTAAGCATGTTCCTAGTGGTATTCAGTTTTGTTTGGTGAGATGGTCGTCTGAAAACATATTAAAGCAGTTCGACGGCTAGGTTTGCGGTATCACGTTCTTTCACAGGAATCTTTGTTAAAGCTAGACCTGCACGCTGAAGAGAGGACTTGCACTAACAAAGCCCTTGTGTGAAAGGTTGAAAAGCCGGTAATTGATAACCGACGTATACGTTACCACCACTACATTGGCGAGCGCTTCGTTGCGCGTTCCAGTCAACAAGTGGTGTGCACCTGCACCGAATGTACGATCGGCGAAAACACGATCAACAAGGGAGAAACCATTGAAAGACTGGCTACCATCTATTCGCTGGCGCGTGCCTCAGATTATTCTTAATTTGAGATATTCACTGCTGTCCAAGCTACCAATTGTGTATTTTCGTTGTTGTGCTCGCTCCGTAGAAAATTTCTATGATCACTGCTTCTATCATATTTTTCAAAGCTTGCCTCATGCAGACGTGATCAAGATGAGGAAGAAGAAGACAAACACAAAGCTCAAAAAAGATGTAGCTCAATCTTTCTTCAGTCATACACATGACTAGGTAATTATCGCACTTCACATGTAAACTCTACCCAATTAAAGCTGATAAACCTTTGTTGTGCATGTGCGGTCATACAACCAACTTTGCTTCAGCATCTGTTTGATGTCATTTGACAAAATTCTTCCCATTTTGCAGGAAGCACTACAAGAATTTGGAGCGATATGGTACATGGACACTTCGGTGAAATGGCAGACAGATCGTCGTGAAATAGTCTACGACGAAATTCGGTGTAGGAAATACTACAAATTACCTGAGTAAGTGGCATTATCTTTTTTTCCTTTTTTTGTTGCTTATATCATTACTGCTCGAGATATTCTCCTTTCAGTGCACGAATCTTCTTCGATAGTCCGAATGTAACCAGACAATGCGGAAAGGTAGGTTGAGTCCCAAGAACCACAGCCGCTGGCAGAGGTTTTAATAGGCGTGGAAAGCCATTTGACCAGCTCCTCAAATAGAGCTGTTGTGTTCAATACGCCTGTCCCAAATGAGATATGGCTAACCACGATCATATCAGGTTGTCCGAAGAGTTCTCAGCACTTTGAGTGCTTCTCTTTGAACTACCATAACCTTTCCAGATCTTATCGAAATCAGTCGAAATTAGCACCCTTTGAATCAGCACACTTTTGCCAACGGGCCACCAGTCAAAATGTTCCATCAGCGAAAAAAATGCGAGATTCGACAGAATCCACGAAGGCTGTTTCAGCTTGGTCTTGATGTGAGAAAGTTTTACCAGCGAGACAGTTTTGAAAGTGTTGGAAAAGGTAGTGGTTGGTTGGTGAGAGGTCTGGAGAATATGGCGAATGAGGCAGGCAGAACTTCAACCATTGATTCGCGAAGTGTTTTGGGATGGTTTAGCTTCCACCAATTCCTTCAACTCGTCGTCCAGGATTGCTCCAGGTCAACAGCTACATAGGTCATCTTCGAGGCAGAAATCTCCGGTCCGAATTTTACTGAACCAGTGGAGCACAGTACTCCCTCCAACACTATTAGGCCTCACACTTGATTGATTTGACGAGTGTTTCGGCTACGGATTGTCCCAATTTGAGGTTAAAATAAAGTATCGTTCGGAAGTGCTCTTTCGACATAATTCAATAAGCCCTTTAAGAACAGAAATATAGAATAACGTTGGAACGTAAATTATTTAGTCATATAGAGCGAAAATTGTGCACAGAAAGTAGCATTAATGCCCAACACAAGTTGAACTTTTACTTAATAGTGGACAGACGAAAAATAGTAACATAAAACGCTGACCACTTTTCGGACAACCTAACATTAGCTGGCGTAATTTTTCTGTTTTTCTTCGTCTTCAAAATTGTAAAGAGATCTAGGCATTCAGCTATTGCTATGCAAGCAACAAAGCATCCTATTGTTTCATGTCTTTTCAAAGATATGGTTATGCGCACAGTAGAATACTCTAACCTATCTTCTAATTAACCGCTAACTCGCAACAGCATCGTTTTTGCTAAAGCTGGCAAGAAGAGATAACCGAGATATGCTGTGCTTATGGTCACGAGAGGACGAGGTAAAGCATGTCTCTGAAAGGCGTTAACTCAAGGTGCACGCAGAGCGTTCCCAAAATTGTTGTGGCTAAAACTTTTATACAATAAGAATTCACCAAACATGATACAGTTTAAAACTCTGCTTGCTCAATGCACGAGAGATTAGGTACAGAATGGTTTACGAGTAACGGCCAGTGGCTTCAACGAGAATCATCTATTCGTGTGACTAGCCTTACACGCCGCATCGTTCTCTAATTAGAGTTATATCTATTGTTTTTTTACAGAGGTAATCCCAGATTTTCTGTATTTTTCTATTTAGTACACTGCAAGTTCAAGTTTTTATCTCTAAAAGACCATTAAAGAATGTCAGAAGGCAGAAGGGACAGGAATTTATAATCTATTTTTGCAGGAAAGATGCATCGCTACTACGCCTTTCTCTTTTTGTTGATAAGGCCATACTTCCATCTTAGTGTATGCTCCGATTCGGGACGTGAACTAGGGTTCGGGCCGTGTGCGGGACTATTTTGCAGGTGCTAGGTCAGTTGTTCGACTCCCGTGCTACGCAAAACTTTTGCATTTCTTCATGAATGCCGCCTTCTTTACCAGTTTGCTTTCTACACATCTCCTACATATTTATTTCACGTGAAATTGTCAAATGTGGATCAGATTCGTGCTCAATGCGAAGGTTTTGCAAAAACGATGTCCATGACCTTACCATTAATCACCTTTACCTGCTGTAGTTTAACATATTCCAGCGTAATACGGGAAACGGATGTCAGATTTGTGATCACCATCCCAAATAATTTCCTGGGAGAAGTTTGGGCGAAATCGGTTGGTATGACTTTGACGGTCCTAATCACCCGTACCTACCGCAACCTACCGTAATCAGCCGAAATTTGAAAAAAAAAACGGGTGTCTGATTCCTGATCAGCCCCCAAGTAACCTCCTTGGGCAAGGTTTGGACGAAGTCGGTGTTTATGACCTCGACATCTTTAGTCAGCCATACCTGCTCTAACCTGTACCTGTTGTAAGGTCATTGTTTAACAATCGCTGAAAGACACAAAACATTGTATAATTCAGAACTGAGAAAAGTGAGTGAAGCGCAGCTCACAGAAAGCTTTATTTGACAATTTAGAGTGAAACAAACGTGTGGGAGATGTGTAGGAGGTAAACTGATTTAATCCGCCATAAGACGCGACTTTCACGACACTACTTTCACGACTCCAGAGGTCGAGGAGACGTCGAAAAACTTTTTCGTCCAAACCTCTCCTAAGGGGCTATTTGGGGTGCTTATCACGAATCTGACATCCGTTTTTCAAACTTCGGCAGATTACGGTAGTTTATGGTAAGCACGGTGACGTGCAATACTTTGCTCCCAACTTCTAGAGCCCGTAGCCCTTTGGGTTCAAGGACTCAGCAAAGACGAACCATGTTTTTCCTACATGAGGGGTGGAGATTCTCATAGTACTATCCACTTCCCCCATTCTGACCTACGCCTGATCGTGAAACCATACCCTTGTTAGTTTGGCGCAGTCGTTCAGGAAGATATTGAAGACGATTTAGCACAATGAGCAGCCAACCATCGTATACTACCGCATTTCCCAAAAGTGGGCTTAAAGATTCTGCTATTCTTCTTCCTACTCGTCTCTGTTAAGGATGGCTAAACTTTCCAGGATGGTGAAACCATGAGGAATTCTCCAAGGGAAATGGTGTCTGAAAACCCAGCTTGGCAAGTTGAGAACTCCAGCTACGCTACTATAATACATTCTCCTTTCTACTCATTTGTGCCGAGAGGTCACTTCTCTCGTTTGTTGCTTAGTTTTCTGCAAGGGATATAGGATGTGGCTTCAAGGCCGTTCTCTGTGGAAGTCCCAGGACTACCAGCGGTGTCGGAATAATCGTCTCCGAACGATTTCGTGACTCGATTGCAACTGTCGAACACTTGCTGCTCCCACCTTATCTCGTTCTATAGTGGAAGCACCAGGAATCAGATAGATTTTTTCCTTGTGAAGGGTCGCGACCGACGCATTGTCACAGATGCGAAGATCGTGCCGTATGAGACGATTGCCCCACAGCATCGACCGCTGATCTGCACCTTTAAGATCACCCTCCGAGGCTGAAGGCGGAGTGGCGTCCTACCCCGCCCTTTAAACAGAGGCGTGGCAAATGTCTGCGTCCCCACTATCTCGTAAGGCAGCCACTGGACTCTCGAGCAAGCCCAGGGGTAGTGGTGGGCGGGCCAGGGTAGAACGCTCGTCCTCCGAGGCTGAAGCATGTCGAGCAATGCGGTGCTGCAAAAATCAAGGGGTGGCGAATGAAAGAGAAGGAAGCAGCTGTGATTTCTCGCGTACGGTTATCGACAGTCACGACTGTCGATGAAACTTGGAAGAGAGCAACCGACGCGATACGGCAAGCTGCAAGATTGGAACTCGGCACTACGAAGCCTGGACGACGCAAAGTCGACAAGCAGACATGGCTGTGGACGGACGATGTAAAAGTGAAGGTTCGAGAGAACAAGTCGATGTATCATGTGTTTCTCGGTCAGCCGACAACTGGCAAAAGTATCAGAAGGCGAAGAAGGCTGCAAAGAAAGCCGTGTCTGTTGCGAAAGCCACTCATTATGTTGATGTCTACCGAAGCTTGAGTCGCGCGATGGCGATCGATATTTGTACCGACTTTCTAAGACCCGCCATCACCAAACCGAGGATACTGAAAAGTTCTTTGGCATCAATGATGAGAGCGTCCATCTTCTGACAGACCGCAAAAAGGAGCTGAAGCGATGACGTGATTACTTTGAGGAACTTTCCACTATGGAATTTTCTCACCCCGCCATCCTTTATGTGGGTTCTGTTCACGGTACCGTTCACAAGATAACGTGGAGAAAACAGGAGAAGATGAAGCAATGCAAGGCGAATGACCGGGTGATCTGGCAGCCGATGTTTGGAAGTCAAAGATCTGGTACTCTGCTGAGTTGTTGGCTGAGTTCTTCAATCAGTGGTAAAGGAGAAGAAAGTACCGGAGTGTGGCACAACAGTACGACCATTCCGATTTGGAAGGAGGGCAGTTCTGCAGACTGCTCCAATCATCGTCCGATTCGCTTGCTTTCGCATAGCATGAAGATCTTCGAGCGAATCCTTGATAGACGAATTCGCGAAATTGTCAAGCTTTCCAGCAATCAGTGCGGCTTCGTGGCTGGTTGTGGCCCCATCGATGCGATACATGCCGCCCGTCTTCTGGTAGAGAAGCATCGCGAGAAACAGAAGCCTGTGCATCTTGCCTTTCTCGACTTGGACGAGGCCTTCGACCGCGTACCGCGTGAGGTTATATGGTACGCCTTACGATAACACAACGTACCTGAGGAACTCATAGAGTGGGTGCGAATGCTCTAGTCTTGCCCAAAGAGTAGAGTGCAAGCTGCAGTTGGAATCTCAATGGAGTTTCCCATCTCTGTTGGAGTGCACCAGGTTCTGTGCTTTCTGCGCTCCTCTTTGTTGTAGTCATGGATGCCATTACAAGAGATCTATAGGAGCCTGTCCAATGGACATTGCTCTATGCTGATGACGTGATGCACGCTTGCGCAGACAGATGATCTCGAGCGGCAGGTGCAAGCTTGCTGCAATCGCCTGGCGATGTTTGGTCTCAAATTGAGCGTCAAGAAGGCCGAGTACCTTACGACTACGTAAACAAGTCCGGCTCCATTAAGATTAACGGCACTGGGATTGCACGCACATCGGTCTTTAAATACCTGGGATTAGCAATAGCGTCTGACGGCGGCCTTTTGGTTGAAGTGTACTCACGCCTGAGTACAGCTTGGTCCAAGTGGAGTTCGCTCACTGGCGTGCTCTGCGATAGGAAGATACCAGAGCACCTGAAGTCGAAGATCTACAGGGCAGTCGTGCGGGTAGTAGCGATGTACGGCGCAGGGTGTTGGCCTGCGACTAAGGAAGTTGAAAGGCGCCTCAGAGTCATGGAAACGGAGATGCTGCGCTGGACGGCTGGAGTCACGCGCAAGGACCGCATCCCAAACGATGTCATTCGGCAGAAGTTCGGTGTCGCTCCCATAGCAGACAATACGCGTGAAGCTCGCTTGCTGTGGTACGGCAACGTTCTGCGTGGGAAAGAAGACAGTGTTCGCAAGATAGGCGTCAGAAAAGCTGCCTAGAGGACGCCCGAAGCAACGTTGGTCGGATACGTTACACAAAGACATAAAAGTAACTGCCGTCCACCTTGATCAAGCGCTGGATCGGGAAAGGTGGCGTCACGACACCAGAAGAGCGGACTCGCGACGAAGCGGGACAAGCGCTGAAGAAGAAGAAGAAGAAGAAAAAGAAGAACAATAGTCGGGCACCACTTAGATTAACTGATGTTTGCCTTTTATAACCAGTCGAGAATAGGCTGGTAGGATATTTATCAGCACATTGAGATGATAGGAACAACACCAGCAGTCTAATGACAAAGACGATTAACAGTGTTATCATTCATTTTAACATTTATTATATGCGCAAGAACATGTAGAGCTAACAGCATGAAGACGTGAGCACAAAACAAATATAAACAAGCTAAGCACAAAAGATGTACAAGAGATTAAAATAAGATTAACAAGTGTTTTCCCGCAGGTAGAGGTACACATCTCTTTTATAATCGGAAAACGATTTAGATAGGTGCATTTGATGCACAATCTTAAATAATCTGAACCAGCTCTAAATGCAAAGAAAGACATTCTAAGTCTTGTTCTAGGGTTACCAAAAAATAGCTTGGTGCTATGAAAATCGTTTGTTTACGGCATATTCAGCGTGCGACGCTTCAGGGTATGAATAAGAACCATGTTCGGAGTTCGTGGGGATTCAGAAGATGTGCTGAAGGCGTCGTCCAACGTGCGTAGGGATTCCGAGTAATACCAATAGGAGGGAGGAGACCAGTATTTCCCCTCAATATCCCCCGATGTACATCGGGTTTCTGAAGAAGGGTCACAGAAGTCGTGGCACGTGTGCCGGGATTCAAAAAAAAAAAAAACTAGACGTCATGGCAACGTGGTGACATGTGAGTCGGGTGTCACATGTGCGTGCACGACTCTCATTCCGTTTTTTTTTTGGCACACATAGGTAGGGACGTAATAGCGGGGAGGGGGGAGGTAGAAAGACACATTATGGGATTCGGAGGAATAATGTTGCCGTCGGACAGTAAACGGCACGCACCTGTAGACCAACACCGATTATTTTTAATTATGTGATTAAGCACTTCGGATTGGCACTCATGTGATCTGTTTTTCGCCACGTAAAGAACAGACAGTTCGGAGAAAAAATCGCGTACATGCGAAAGAGGGTGGACGGGCATAACAGGAGCAGTGAAGATTCAAGTAAAAAAGCCTAAGGGAGAATGGAGGAAGAATGGGTTTGTTCTATTCTTAGCGTTTGGGAGGAAAGCATAAAGATATAACATACGTAAAAATAGTACTCAATGCTGTAGTACGGACGTGCGACGCCGCGATGGCACTGTCTGATGTATATGTCCGCGCCAACTTCAATATCTTTGTTCCTGCCGAAAGTGTTTTGGCTAGTTAATATAAATAGATTAATAACACGCTTAATAAGAGACTGTCTGACACTCAACCTAAACACGCATCACAAGTACAAAGGCATCCGGCCACGAAAGTTGATATGATCACGCACGCGAAGTGTGGATGGCTTGGAAGAGTGGTCACGATAGCCTACTCTGCGAGCGGCCTGAATCGGTAGCGGTTTAAAAGCAGCCTAGGCTTTTGGTATACTCAGGCGGAGAGATTCCATATCCCATTTCCTACGCGGTCGCAGTTTTCTCGAGAACAACTGTCGCGTCATGGCTCAATCGCCCATGAACTCTCCACGCGAACTTTCGACATTTCTGTAAGTACATATTTTGGAACTTTCTGCATTCTTTATGACAGAAGTTATTCAAACTTTCCGACTTTCTGGTATTGTTCGCAGACCGACTTTATTCTCTAGTGAATGCATGTCAGTACTGACGTTTCCCATTTGTCTTTCGTCTTTCAGCATAGAATCAGGTGATTAGGGGAGGACGTGTATTCTTCACACGATCCATTCACCCTTCGGACGTCGCCCTACAGTACCGGACATTTTCCCCCGTTCATTTGCCGGAAATCCCGGAAAGGTCAAAATAGGCCTTTTTAAATAACTTTTTTAAAAATCAAGTACTTGTGAAAAGAAACATATATTTGAGCTCAGCAGCTCAAGTTTTATCTTACGATCTATAGATTTCAGTAGAGTTGAACAATGCATATAGATCCGACAGAATCAATCGAGTGGGCGTGACAACCTGTAGAGCGATCGAGCGACAGCTTGAAGAGTGAGCGTTTGGAGAGTTTTATCATAAATTTGCAGCTGCCCTACTCGGGAATTACTCTAAGACTGTCCAGTGAGTTTTTGGAGTGCGCTGTGTACAATGCATATTGGATCAAACCTATCAATCGAGGGGGGGGTACAGCTTGTAGAGTGAGCGTCTGAGGAGTCTTATCACAAATTTGCAGCTGCTCCATTCGAGAATTACTCTAAGACTTTCCAGTGAGTTTTTTGAGTGCGCTGTGCAAAATGCATATAGGATCGAACCTATCAATCGAGTGGGAGCGACCGCTTGCAAATTGCACGCGCGGCCGTGTTTGGAGCGTAATAACTCTGTTAATTCGAAATCGTTTCGGCCGCAACTCGTGGGTCTTGTAAGCAGTGAAACGGTGTAGTAGCACGCTAAAGTGGAACGGCGTAGCTTATGACTATGTAAAGCTACAGGGGCGCGAATATGCAGGTTAGCCTTGTGTGACACGATTTTTTCGGATTTCAGTCGACCCTGCAGGAAGACGCGGAGACCTAACGGCCTACAAACGCGTTGGCGAGCAGGACAATTAATGTACTTCACGACGACATGCTCACAACTCCCTAGCTTCCTGAAGTGCCTTAGCCCATCTGCAAATTTAGAGTGGCGAAAGATAGCGGTGTGTTTCCTGAGTTTTTGCACGCCCAGATTTGAGTTTTCGACACTCGCAATGGTTATGCTCTGTTCAGTGTGAAAAGCGCTATCGAATGGGCGTAAATGTTGGCCGATTTTGTAAACATCAATTTTTTGACAATTTCGCATCGAGGACGAGACCGCTCCAGGCCGTTGCAGACGGACGATGACGTCATCGAAAATCGATGTTTTCGAAATTGACCAAGCTTGATGCCATTCGATAGAACTTTTCCTGTTGATTTCAATGGCGTTACTAGGAGTATCGAGAACTGTGATCTGGGCGAATAAGAGCGCGGAGAACATCGACCGTTGTTGTGCGAAATAGGACGCAAGGGCGTGTTCGGGGCGCAGTAACTCTTTCGAGATCGAATCGAACTGGCTGCAACTTGTCGATTTTGTAGCCAGTAAAACGTTCTAGATGTATGCTAAAGAACAGCGATATAGCTTGTGAACGGACGAAGTAACAGCGGCGCGAATGTGCAGGTGAGGCTTGCGTGACGCAATTCTTTCCGATTTCGGTGGACCACTGCGAGAAGACGCGGCAAGCCAACGGCCTCAAAATGCGTAAGCGAACAAAGCACTTAAGGTACTTTACGGTGACGGGCTCAGCACTTCTCAGCTGCCTAAACTGCCTTAGCCCCATCTGCCGTCTTAGGGCGGCGGACTTAGCGGTTGAAGTTTCCTGCCCTCTTACTCCCCCATATTACGAATCCGACGTACTTTTTGAGAATTTCGTCGACTTCAGCAGGTTACTTCCCGTTTGAGGGTGGTCGGGTCAGGACAACCGACACCCCGAATATGTCTCCGCCCCTCTACAAACTTTGAGCAATATCAGTGATCCCGACCCGACCACCCTCAGCTGTTCAGATAAAAATCCAAAACCTACCGAAGTTGACGGAATTCTCAAAAACGGACGTAGGATTCGTAATCAGCACCCCAAATAAGCCCTAGACGATTTTGGACGAAGTTTGCACGAGGAAATTAGGCCAATCTCGAAAATACCGGTTTTCAATGACGTCATTGTCCGCGCAGCTCGGCCTAGGGCGCTCACGTCCTCGGGTGCGATACGTTAGTAACCCCGACCCATAGGGTGGGCGGGGTCAGCTGGTGAGATCCGTCCAGGGCGGACGAGTTTTTTGTGGTTGCCTGACGGTAATGATAATTGCCTTCGGAGGTCAGATCCAAGCTGGAGTTTTGGAGCGTGCTGTGGAACTGTACGAATTAGAACGAACAAAACAAGTTTTCAGATAAGTAAATCTGTAAGTCCACGTAAGGAGGATCTAAAAATTTCCGTTAGCACTTGGAAAACGACTCAAGGGTGCTTTTTTGATGTAGCCCTCATTGAATGTTTTGGTTTCATTCATGTTTAACTCGGTGATTATTATACGAATTCCTCCAACATCGATAAAGCACGGATTTCAAGACTTTGAGCACCCAATGTTCATTTCACACATGGATGCAACGTCGGTACGTATTTGCCCCGTATTGAACTGACAAATCTAACGAGGGAGGTCACTGAACTCGCTCCGGAGATTCTGAACGAGATCTATTTGGTCTTGTAGGGCATCGGACGAGGACCACAGAACTGTGGTTCGTTTTTGCTTAATGTCCATGTGTGGTCCAAAAATGGCAAAAAACTGAATCACTTCTGGGCGGCAGATAAGGCAAAAGTCACACCTGGAATGGCTCTGACGTACTCAGAACGTGACCTACAAAAGGTTTGGAGCTCAAATTAAAGTTAGATTATAGTAATACGATAATTACCTACGCTTCCTAGACCAAGCTGCAGTGCACGTTCAAGTAATTCATTCGCACCAATGGTGCCAGCGGCTGATTGCCCGAGTGGATCGCGAGTCGGACTTGTGGGTGGGGTCGAAGGTTCGATTCCAGGGTCTCCATGCGATTTGCTCTGTGGAGTGCTCCCATTTTTGCAACTGAAGAATACATTTTGGCTACGGTGTGATACCGCATTCACTTGCTAACCCCGCGACACGCAGCGGGCTCGAGAGCAATGGAGACAATCGACCGGGTGTGAGGTGGTGCCGGGTGTGAGGTTGGGCTGGTGCGAATCGGACGGAAAAAGTTATACTTAAAATCATGCTTAAAGATTAAGCGGGGTTAGCAAGTGAATACGGTACTACACCGTAGCCAAAAAGTATACTTCAGTTGCAAAAATGGGAGCACTCCACAGAGCAAATCGCATGGACACCTCCGGAATCGAACCTTCGACCCCCACCCACAAGTCCGACTCGCTATCCACACGGCCATCCATCCGCTGCCACCATCGATGCGAATGAATCACTTGAATGCACACTGCATCTTCGTCTAGGAAACGTCGTTATTTATCATTATATTATAATCTAACTTTAATTTGAGCTCAAAACCTTTTGTAGGTCAAGTTCTGAGCACGTCAGGGCCATTTCAGGTGTGCCTTTGCCTTATCAGCCCGCCCAGAACTGATTCAGTTTTTTACCGTTTTTGTACCACCCAGGGGCATTTAGCAAAAACGAAACATACAGGGTGGCCCATAAGTCCTGCAACAAAAACATAGGCGTATAAAAAGGCTAAGAATGCACTAAATTTGGTACATTTTTAAACCATGTTTGCCCATGATTCGTAGATTATGGTGGAGCGGTATTATTCATAAGGAACCACTCCTGGATTGATAAGAGCCTTCAGATCGTGTGGGTTGCTTTGCAGCTCACGTCGCAGCCCCTCTTACGGAGTTCTACTTCTTATTCGTTCCAAAGAAGATATTGAACAATAGTTTTCCCAGGCTTTATAGAGCAAGACATTTTCTTTAAGATGGTTAATAAACAAGGATTGAAAATCTAAAGATTCAGGAATTTCACAGTTAGTCTTTCGCAGGTGCAATATTTTGCAGATGGACTGAGAACCGCTACCACGACCTTTTCTTTTGCTGTTACAGGAATCGCTTTACCAGAATGTGCATTTTGCCCTTAAACAACGCGATTGAGTCTCTAATATATGGTGTTAGGTTTTCGTTCCTATCAAGCGAACATTTTTATTGATTTTCACTATTTTTACACAAAAACCTATGGAGTGTGGGGAGACATTTTGGAAAATTGTGTATGACAAAAACTTGCCATGCGTGACCACTGTTTTTATATCATCAGGTTTCCGCAAAAGCAGCATTAAATGCACTATTATTTTAACCTTTCTGGGATCGCTCAACTTTGAGAAATTTTTCGTCAAATGAGGCAGAGGCTGAATACCCATTTCGAACGACGCGCTCCAACTGCGTTTACAAATTTTTCCTTCTACTCTCTTCTTCTCATAGCTGAGTCTTAATCTCACTTGTGGACTTGTACAGCTTTCCTTGTAGTTTTCTAGAAACAACATATTGCTTAGTAATAGATTAGGCACACGGCTGAATATTGAATTTGTTCCAGCTGGTTGCTGCATCCTGTATGATCAGAAAATTAATAGCGTTCTTCTACTGTAGTTCAGATCCGTTCATCCAATGTTCACTCTTGAGAAGCCTTTACTCTGTCCTACACAATACCATCATACTGCATGTTCAAAAACCAATCTTCCCAAATTTAGTCACATCGGAACGGAAGCGCCCCATCACGGACCAGAGAAGAATTTTCGGTTGTTTTACGTGAGAGCGCATTGCTTTGTAATAAGAGCAGCTACAACCATGATACTTTCCAGAAGTATAGCACTAAGTATATGCTACATAACTGTTGGTATGCGGTTTTTTTTTGCAACTGGAAAAAGACAACCAATAAGGTCTCCTAATTTTGTTGCAGGACTTATGGGCCACCCTGTAGTTCTGTGATCCTCCTCCGATACCCTACAAGACCATATAGGTCTCGCTTAGAATCTCCGGACCGAGTTCAGTGACCTCCCTCGTAAGATAAGTCGGTGTTTTATCCTTCCCAGGTAAGTACCATTTCGCCAACTCGGCGGGATGGGAAGCTTCGCTGACCCGAGCGGGCCGAATACCTTTCTAAGATAAAGAGAAATCCTTTTCTATCACTTTAATTCTTTCTCATATAAATGATCTCTATAATTTATTAGCACTGCCTGGCGCTGATAACGGTCACAACCGAGTAACCTATTTGAATCAGCGTCGCACCTACTCCGCATATGGCTATATGTGGCCTGGAGGATACCCACTGGCAGTGACTTGCCTGGAGGTCTCATCTGAATACGTTAGTAGCATGTAAGCGATTGAACTATTTAAATCCAGTGAAGTTAAACAGTTAACATCCTAAGGATTAAAACTCGTTTCGGGACCATCGTCTTCAATTTCATTAGCTCAGTATCCTGAAAAGCAACAACAGCACTGCTATTCATAAGAATTGCTAGAACTGGATTCGAAGTGTAAATTTCAGTCTGACGTAGCGAATATGGAACATATCGTAATATATTTTACGTTGTGTATGCATCGTGTGATATTTCTAGCCGTGGGAGATGAATGAGCAGCTATATCAGCAAACCAAGAAAAGAAAATCAAAAAGCTGTTTGCTGATACTCATCGAGTACACATCTTGAGCCAAATTAAATTACTTAACGAAGCTGATTGTATGAGGATGCTCTCTTTGACCGACTGATTTCCCGAATTCCTGAAAGACACCTGCTATGATGTTTTAATTCAGCAGCTTGACAGTGAGGAATGTCAGATTATGGAACACAGCCATCACTTCAGCTGGGAGAATGCAGTGGACAGTGCAAGCAATACTCAGCAAGAATTCTGGCAATTCATTTTGTTTTTAGAAGACTGCGAGTTTAGTTTTCAGGCAGAAATCAGTCCAGAGTGAAGGACATTTACTTCTTCACCTCATGTGCCAGGACGAGAACTAGCTGCTTGTGATTTCACCGAAGTGGAAGAAAACTGAATGCATCTTCTCAACTGATATCATCGTCTTGGGGTGCATTCCTCTCGCCGTAGTGAAATGCAGCTCAAGTTGGGCGTTGAAGTATGCTACAGATGCTTGAAGCTAGGCTGTACTTATAGTGAGCCATTTAAAAACTCACGTGCTTTACATGACCTATTCAAGGAATAGTAAACTGTCAAAACCACAATTTGTTCAAACTATAGTCACCCACAGGTGAGCTTTTCAAAACTCATCTCTAGTGGTTACCGAAGAAGTAAATGACCCTCACTCCGAACTGATTTCAACGTAAATTTTTTAAAGTCTGCTGCAATCAGGCCGGTCTCATTTTTGTTGTCGTACTGCTTAGACTGTCCAAGCACTTGAATTTTGAAGTGGTGACCGCGTTCCATAATTTGTTGCGTTGGGGTGGTGCGATGTGTTGCCTGTTCTCCTCGATTTTCACACAATTTATCGCTGTATTACCGCCAAATATGCACGTTATATAACTGCTATTATCACATCACCCTTGATTTCCAACGCTAAACCGATATTTACACGGCTGAAACACAACTAAACACAGGTGGTGAAGCTAGCCTGGTCCCGCAACGACCGCCCGAGTTTGATCGCGAGTCTTGAACTCCAGATTTTATGATCTTCTATCGAAGGAGTTCTGTCGTGTAGTTACATACATTACACACAGGGTAACGCTCACGGCCTGTTCATAGTTCAAAACATAGCGATTTGTCATCCAGGCAACTCAATGGATTTTTGATGTGCGATCGCTCGGCAAAAATCGATACGTACGGCTTGCCTGGATGACTAATCGCTACTGTCGCGAAGTATGAACAAGCTCTCAGGAGCTATGGACAGCTACTGTTGCTCTTGTCGCTCTCGTCACTGCTGTTAATAGTTCCTGAGCGTTGCACGTCTTGCGACATGTCGCCTGTCGCGCGCTGCATCGCAGCACCTAATGGCGGATAATTCTTTCAATAATAAAATTTCAAGTAGGAATCAGACCGGAGTGATGGTCATTTACTTCTCGCGCTGAAATAGGATGCGGTTCGATTTAGCCGCTGTGATGAAGTAAGCTGTAAATGCTCGAAACTAAGTTGCCCTTATAGCAAGACATTTAAAGGTCGATACATTTGCCAGAGTCATGCAAAGACCGGTCAACAGTCAAAATTACAATTTGTCCAATGTAAAGTCACTCGAATGTGAAAAAGATTGCTCTAAAGTGCTGCAATATATTTCTTACATGTAACTGGGCTAATCCCACGGATCTCCCTCGATAGAGAGCTTTAGGGCTCTCTTGTTAAGAGGGATCTCGGGCCGCTTGTCGCAGGGCCACGTGGCGCGTCCCCGGGTGGTGGATAGGGGAACTAAACGCGAACCAAATGCGACCGTGTACTGCCCAGAGACGCATGTGGGATGCAGGGGATGGACTCCTTGCTCCTGCTGTGTCGGGTCGACGCGTTCCTTGTGCGTGGGAGCGGCATGTTCGTGCACAGTGTGCGCGGATGTGTCCGTTACTGTGCGGATTGTAACTGTGTCGGCTCGGCCAAACTCGGTAGACTGGGAGTACATCGTAAGGCGATTCGAGGCCGCCTCAAAAGTCTCGCCCCGTCCCTTCGGGCAGTCTGGCTGGCTGCCCGGAGTTCTTCGGCCGCACGACTGAGCCCGACTAGCTACCCGTGTGTACTCAAGTCAAAAACAGCAGCACTAAAGGGCCTCATTCTCCTGACCCCGAAAGAGCCCACATTTCTGCAGCGATGGGAAGGACGAGTACGGAGAGGCTGCTAAAATCTCAGGGCCTAACCAGGCTGCGCAAATTGAGAAGGACTAGGATGACGATCTGTACTTACAACGCCCGCACGCTTGCATCGGAAGCATCCGTCGAGGACCTGATGATGCAAGCCAGGAAGATCAAGTACGACGTCATCGGACTGACCGAGACGAGAAGACACCACCCCCTACACGCCGCCTACAACTCCGGAGAAGAACTGTCCCTCGGAACATGCGACAGCAGGGGAGTAGGCGGCGTTGGTGTCTTCGTCAACACGCACTTGGCCATGAACATCGATTCGTACGAGTCTCTGACAAGCCTAATCGGACGTCTGCGACTGAAGCGATGTGGTTCCGTGCCAGCTTGGACTGTGTTCGTCGCGTATGCCCCAACATCCGACTACGACGACAAAGAGGTCGAAGCCTTCTACGTGGAGCTGGAGAAGTTCTATAAGTAAGATCACACCTTCTACAAGGTGATCGTCGGCGACTTCAACGCCAAGATCGGATCACGAAGGTCGTCGGAAGAACTTCACATCGGAACCCACGGTTTGGAGTGGAACTAGCAAGGTGAAAGGCTGTCTCAGTTTATCATGTCGACCAAGACCGTCCATGGAAACTCGCAGTTCCAGAAGCCTCCTTCCCTACGATGGACCTGGGAATCTCCCGGTGGCCAGTTCCACAACGAAATCGACAACATCATCTTCAACCGCAAGTATTGCCTGACCGACGTCTCCGTTGTCCCCAAGTTCTACACGGGATCGGACCACCGCCTCCTTCGCGCAAGGTTCCGCTTTTCGCGTCAAGGAGAGAAGGCCGCGAAGTTTAAGAAGAGGAGTCCCAGAACGACCATCAACTGGGACCTCTACATCTCTCTTGCCGGCCTTTGGGAAGATGCCGTCATGGACAACGTCGACGAGGAATACCACCGCTTCGTGCACCATCTCCACGATAGTGCTAAGGAAGCTGAGAGCTTGAAGACCACCAAGAGACGTCTGTCTCCGGAAACTCTCGAGCTGATACGCCAGCGTGGAGCAGCACGAGCGTCAGGCAACTACCAACTGACGCTCGAGCTTGCAAAGCTATGCAGAGAGGCGATAAAGGAGGATCTTAAGGAGAGAAGGGCGGAAGTGTTGGCTGAAGCAGAAAAGGCAGGGCTGAGCATCCGCAATGCCCGCCGAGACTTCGCTAACTTCAAGACCAAGATGACCGCTCTCCGACGTCCCGACGGAACCGTCACCTCTTCCAGAAGGACCATGGAGAAGGTCATCCACGACTTCTACTCCGATCTCTTCGATAGCCACGTCCACCTGCCCCCATGCCATCTTCCGCAGGATGGATACGTCGTCCCCTCTGCTCTCCCTTCCGAGATCCGACACGCCATCTCGTCGGTGAAGAAACGTACAGCACCCGGTCCCGACAGGATCAGATCCGAACACCTGAAGAACCTCCCGCCAGCGCTCATCAACACCCTGGCGCGGCTCTTCACACGTTACCTGTCGGAGTGCAAGGTTCCATCTCAGTGGAAGATCAGCAGGACCGTCTTGCTGTACAAGAAGGGATACGTGCACGGCATTGGCAACTATTGCCCGATCTGCCTGCTGTCCGTAGTCTACAAGCTGTCACTCGAGTTATCCTGAATAGGATCGGCCGAACGCTGGATGAAGGACAGCCATACGAACAAGCAGGATTTCGGAGAAGATTCAGCACGATCGACCACATACACACCATTAGAAGCTCATCGAAGTGTCGCGAGAGTACAAGCTGCCGCTGTGCCTTACGTTCATCGACCTGAAGAAGGCATTCGACTCTGTCGAAACTGAAGCGGTCATCGAAGCCCTGCTCACTCAGGGCGTTCCTACTCAGTACATCAAAGTCTTTCGAGAGCTGTACAGTGGATTCACGACCAAGATCTCACCATTCTACAACGACGTTGTCGTCGGCGTGAAGAGAGGGGTTCGACAAGGGGATACCATATCCCCGAAGCTCTTCACCGCCACCCTCGAAAACGTCATGCGCGAACTAGAATGGGAAGACATGGGAGTGAAGGTCGACGCCCGGCAACTGCACCATCTTCGCTTCGCTGACGACATCGTGCTCATAACCCCGAGCATCAGTCAGGCGGAATGAATGCTGGCCGACTTCGATCGTGTATGTGGAAGCGTTGGACTGCAGCTGAATCTTACGAAGACGATGTTCATGAAGAACGGATGGGTTTCTGATGCCCCATTCTCGCTCAACGGAACGAACATCTCCGAATGCTCCAGCTATGCGTATCTGGGTCGCGAAGTCAACATGACCAACGACCTAGCACCAGAGCTGAGCAGAAGGAAACGAGCGGCTTGGGGAGCTTTCAAGAGCGTCGAAGAAGTCGTGAAGAAAACGAAGAACGTCCGACTCCGTGCCCACCTATTCGACTCCACTGTTCTTCCTGGCCTAACATACGCCTCAGAGACCTGGGCTATACGAAAGCAGGATGAACACGCGATCAGCGCCGCGCAGCGTGGAATCGAGAGGACGATGCTCGGAGTGGCACGACTCACGCAAGTGAGAAAAGGCCTCCGGAGTTCCGAGCTTCGCCGACGTTCGAAGATCAGAGACGCTGTCGCGTGGGCCAAGTTGTCGAACATTAGGTGGGTCGGCCACGTAATGCGCTTCGCAGACACCCTCTGGACGAGAGCCATCACCGACTGGATTCCACGGGATGTCAAAAGAACACCAGGACGCCCACCAACGCGTTGGTCGGACTTCTTCGTTAAAGCCCTGAACGACCGATGTGACGCTCTTCGTGTCCCTCGAGCGAGGAGGATCCATTGGACGACTCTGGCACGCGACAGGGACGAATGGAGACGCTGCTGGCACCCGCTCGAGCAATTCGATGATCAACGGGACGACAGGTGACAGGTGAACTGGGCTAACCAAAACTTACCTTCTCTGGTCTCTGGTTCTCTACTACGTGTTCGTATGTATAATTCGACTACATTATACGACGTTCTTACTAGGGTACCACGTTTTCAAAATATTACCATAAGAGCGATCGTTACGGGACCATCACTTTCCGTATCACGCCAACTTCGCGCCAATCATTAATGGAGCCATGGAACTACGGAATACGGACGCTCCATACTGTTTCAGGAGGTTCTGGATTGAACATCTTAGAAAGAAATGCAATTTACGGTTATACAGTGCCAGGGGTGTTTATGTTCTGCAAACAGAACTCACTATTTGTTTTGTTGCACGTTAGGTTAATTAGGTCGTCACGACACTCTACTTTTGGAATGCGCCGGATTCTACTCATCCTTGACAAGACGTTCAGTGGCCTAGCCGCCGCCAAATGTCTAGTTGGGGGCTTCGCCCCCAAATCTCCAGAATAGACCAATCTCAATCGTCCTCCATTCTCCTTTGGACCTTCTTATTTTTATCAAGCAAAAAACCATTTTAGTATATAGATTTGTGTAGCGTACATGATTCGCATGTACACGATTTATTCTCCGAATTGCCTGTTCTCTACGTGACGAGAAACAGATCATGAGAGTCCCAATCGGAAGTGCTTAATCTGCAGAAACATAATTAAAATTAATCGGTATTGGTCGACCATTTACGGACCAACGCAATAATACTCCTCTGAATCCCATAGTCACTCTACCTCGTCCCCCCACCCGCACCCCCTCTCGCTATTACTTCCTTACCTATTTGCTGGCAAAGAAACGGAGTCGGAGCTAAGCGCGCACATGTGACACTGAGCCGCGACTCACGTCTGTGACACTTCTGCACCCTGACACATGTGCCACGACTTCTATGACCCGCTTTCAGAAGCCCGACGCACATTAGACGCCCCTTATCCCCCCCTCTAATTGCCTTTGAATAAATTAATAGAATTTTTTGTGATTCCTCTTACTCGGAATTCCTACACAAGTTGGACTCCTGCGGCACGTCTTCTGAATCCCTGCGTAAGTTGGACGACGTCTTCCGCACATCTTCTGAATCCCTAGGCACATTGGACGATATTGAGGGAAAATACTGGTCCCTTTATTCCACCCCCCCCCCCCCCCGTAGTGGTCCTCCTTTGCTGATCCCCTCTTCACTGATCCTCCTTGACTGCTCTTCCTTCTTCTGTTATTAGAATTACCGCTCAATATGCGCATAATATAGAGGCCGTTATAACATCACCCTTGTTTTCCAACGCAAAACCGATCCTTACAGGAGCGAATCAGAGAACACCTCGCGTGGTCCCGCAACGACCGCCGAGTTTAATCGCGAGTCCTAAAGTACAGATTTCATGGTCTTCTTACCGAGGGGGTTCTATTGTGAGTTACGTACGCTACACACAGGCAAGATATTCTTACTAAAGGCCCCCACAGAGTTCTGCGGCAACGCCGCTCGCCGCTATGGTTAAGGATAAGGCAGGGACGCCGCCGGCGCTGCCGTAGAACTCTGTGGAGGCCATAAGCCACCGCGTTTACAAAACATTACCTAACGACAATCGTTGTGGGACCACCGCCTCTTCCGATCAGTGCTGGCACCATGCCTACTGATCACTGAGCAATAAAGGAGCTGGGGAACGACGAAATGAGAAGGTCCCATAGTGTTTGATAATGTTTTGGATGGAACATCTTAGGAAGATTTACTACTTGAAGGTTTTGTATTGCTGGCCGATGAAAGTCCTCACGTTGTATCACCAAAATTCAATGTGACATGGTCGGCGACACTTTAGGCTAAACAGATCGCCATTACCTTTAGCCACCAAAATGTGTCCGAATTCTTTGACCCACAGGGACACAACAAAATAGTTAAATGACCACCCATGGGATAGATCTGCCTCTAGTCAGTGAATATAAATAAATAAACATCAGTTTTCATCCTCTTCATGCACCCCTGTTCTTCCTCATGTTCTTGAAGGTTATTTCTACTAAAAATCACCTCGAATGTCTACTAAATCGTTGAGTATTGTACAGCTAAGATGTTCAAGCAATATATTTACTGCACATGTGCAGTTAGACCTCGTTTTAATTTCTGAAGGTTAAAACACGTTTGCTATGTTTTTAAACGATTGCAGCAGAGCAACGTAAGCTCATTGACGTTACTGCAACTCTTCAGAAGTAAAATAACGTATTTGTTTTTAAATCAGGTCAAAGCATGAGGATCTTTGACCTGATTTGATTGTTCTTAGGTGACATTAAGTGAGCTTTCCTATAGGTTAGCTCAACCGTCAGCTAGCATTTTCTCCCAAAATGTTCCATCCAGCACCGCCTCAAACAGTACGAAACCTTTCCTTTCCGTAGTTCCGTAGCTCCATTACCGTGGAGCTGGCATCGTGCCAGTGCTGAACCAGGGGCATGGTAGGGATTTTGTTCCAGCTGCTGGAATCGCTTAGAAAAGGTGAAGTCAAAAACCGAGATGGAAACTTGCAGGAATGGGAGCAAACCACGCAACTTAGCGGGCTGATGCCCGCTCCGAGATTTTACATGGTCGTAGAACACCCACATAAACCCAGTTTTCCTAATTCTGTGCTCTCCTCCGCATTAGCGGAGGAGAGCACAGAATTAGGCAAGGGAAGCAACTCCAGGGTATGGCTGATTTAACTTACCGATTTGGGATACCTTGCCGGTGTGCAGCGGACCCGATTACAAGGGAAGGGTCTGAAGCGTATGTCTGAACGGGGAGAGCGAGTCATATAGGAAGAATTCCTACCGCTAAGTATACAAATCTGTATATTTTTTTTACCAAGCCGTTAAACCCGAGGAGTAGGGACTCCTTAAATAAGGTTATGTCGATTCTTCAGCGCTGTTGCATTTTTGCATTTCAACTGATTGGTTGAGATTTGAACGGCACTGACGTCTTCACCATTTTCAAACGTTTTCTGAGCATTTTTCCAGCTGTATGCTGTGGAGAGTAACTTTTTTTGCGACTTACTTATTACTGACCGGCTTTTTAAACAAAAGGCAACGAGAAAGCTATTCAACATAGTGATGTATAAACGTTCAACATAAGTGAGTATTGTAAAGGGCATCAATCCTTAGATGTCTCGCTATGAGGGCAACTTAATTTCGAGCATCTACTTTTACCCCATCACAGTACATAAAACGAACGAAAAAACCAACATACGTCCTTGTAGAACAATTCATCCTCTTCGGAACGATGACAGTGAAAAATCTGTTAGCGAAATAAAATATTTAAAAGAACGGCGGGGACTTCGCTCCCGTCACTGCCGTCTCCTGTTCACAATTCTTGCTGGCGACTCAAGCAGCAGCGCTAGCGCAAGGCATTGTTCTTAGTCAGCTTGAGGTACATGGAACCAGCTCTGTTTACGAAAAAATTGGCTCTAGAGAAGTTTTAGCCCTATCAAATGCAATTTTGTTTCGCTCGCCACGCGTTATTGACGATACAAGCCTAAGCGCTGCAAGATCAAGCTTAATTTTTCCTGTAACTATTTTGTGTATCATGCACATATCAAAGACATCTCTCCTTGTACTTAGGGAAGGAATGTTAAAATATTTATTTCAAATAGTAGATCGAGGACTTCTAGAATAGTGAAAGCCTCCGACTCTAATAAGCAGTTTTCGCGTAAAATTGTTTTGCACCTTCTCCAAAACAACTTGACTCTTGGCCTGATGTACGTGGTATAAGCCATGGTAAGTACTTTTTTGTTGTTCGTCGACAAACCCTTAAAAATCTGGAATGTGCGATTTACAGCTCTCCGCGAAATTTCTTTAAAGTGTTTACCGAAATCCAGCTTACAATACCGCTCGCGCCGCACTGTCAAAAGTGGGCGAAAAAACGCCAACATAGCGTCGCAAAGCGTCGCACGCTCATAACTCCTTCAGTTTTAGGTTTCTTGAATAAAGGTTGGTACCATTCGATTCGCCTCCTCGAGATCTACACAAACATGTGTAAAACTTTACCGGAACACCCGTATTTTCGCCGTGGGTGGTCCAAAATTGGCTGGACGGGCGATTAGAGCAGCTTATTTCCCAGGATATGCGTGCTTTCGGAGTATCTCAAAGATGGCGTACGTCGCCAGTGCTCTGTCGTACCAGGAATGCTCCGAGAGTGCGCCGTGCACAATGCACACAGAACCTAACCTATCAATCGAGTGGGCGAGCGCATGTCCCCTGCGCTTCTATCTTCTCTCACTGGGAACTGCGACGTTTTCAAGACTATTTCGAGTCGTTTGGAGAATGTTATCAGAAATTTCCCGCCACCCCACTCAGGATTATCTCCAATCTGTCCCAGCGAAACTTTGGTGTGCGCCGTGAACAATGCATACAGAATCGAACCTTTCAATCAAGGGGGGGGGGACAGCTTGTAGACTGAGCGTTTGGGGAGTTTTATCAGAAATTTCTTGCCGCCCTAGTCAGGAGTTGCTCTAATGCTGTCTAGCGAGCCTTTGAAGTGCGCCGTAAACAATACATACGGATTCGAACCTTTCAATCGAAGGGGGCGACCGCTCGCAAATTTCACGAATGGGCGTGTTCGGAGCGCAATAGCTCTATTAAGTTGTAACCTTTCATGCAGCAGCTTGTAGGTTTTGTAGGCAGTCGAACGTTCTGTACGTACGCCAAAGTAGAATGGTTTAGCTTAGGAAGGGGCAATGTTATAGGGGTGCGAATATGCAGGTGAGGATTGTGTGAAGCATTTTTTTCCGATTTCCGTGGATCACTGCGAGAAGATGCGGCGAGCTGACGGCTTTAAAATACGTATGTGAACAGAGTGCCTAAGGTACTTTACGACGATATGCTCACAGCTCCTCAGTTGCCTAAACTGCCTTAGCCTCGGCTGGCGTTTTAGAGCGGCAAAAGCTAGCGGTAAGAGTTTCTTGCGCTCCTACTCGCCCAGATTTGAGTCTTCGACACTCGGAATGGCACAGTTCCGTTCAGCATGAAAAGCGCTATCGAACGGTATCAATCTCGACCGATTTTGGAATCATCAATTTTTTGACTGTTTAGCATGGAGGACGAGGCCAGAAAAACGATGTCTTCGAGTTGGGCCATGCTTGATACCGTTCGATAGAGCTTTTCATGCTAAATTGAAAAGTGTCATTTAGAGCGGGAAAAACTGTAATCTGGGCGAGAAACAGCGCGGAGAGCGTCTGCCGTTGTTGCGCTAAATTGCACGCGCGGGCGTGTTCGGAGCACAATAACTCTGTCGAGTTCGAATCGTTTCGGCTGCAACTTGCGCTTATTGTAGGCAGTAGAACGGTATATAAGTATACTAAAGTAGAATGGCTTAGCTTAGGAGGGGCAATGTTATAGCGGTGCAAGAATGCAGGTGAGGCTTGCGTGATGCACTTTTTTTTTCGAATTAGGTTAACCACTGCGAGAAGACGCGGCGAGCTAAAGCCTCAAAATGCGTTCGCGAACAGAGCGCTTAAGGTACGGTACTTTACGATGACGGGATCAGAACTTCTCAGCTGCCTAAACTGTCTTAGCCCCATCTGCCGTTTTAGGGCGGCGGACTTAGCGATTGAAGTTTCCTGCACTCTTACTTGTCCATATTTGGGTTTTCGACACTCCCAATAACATCGTTCTGTTCTGCTTGGAGAGCGCTATCGAATTGTATCAATGTCGACCAATTTTGGAAACATAGGCCTGTGTTGTACTCCCGCGTGAGCATCCGCGGAACCTCCATGGACGAGGCGTGCACCGCGGACGGCGGGCGTGGCGGGGCGCGGTGATTGGCCAGGTGAGGGATCTCGGCGCGATTCCCGCCCTTCGCGGATGCTCCCGCGGGAGTATAACAGAGGCCATAGATTTTTCGGCAATATTCCATCGAGGACGTGGCGCCCTAGGCCGAGCTGCGCGGACGATGACGTCATCGAAAACCGGTATTTTGGAAGTTGGCCAAATTTCCTCGTGCAAACTTTGTCCAAAATCGTCTAGGGTTTATTTGGGGCGCTGATTACGAATCCGACGTCAGTTTTTGAAAATTCCGTCGACTTTGGTAGGTTTTGGATTTGGTTCTGGATAATTGAGGGCGGTCGGGTCAGGATCATCGATTTTGTTCAAAATTCGTGTAGGGTCGGAGACTTATTCGGGGTGCCGAACACGATGCCGAGGTACATTTGTACGATTAGGGCAGGAGAGCGCTCATACCGATAACTGAGGGTGATCGGTGATCGTGACCCGACCACCCTCAAATGGGAAGCAACCTGCTGATGTCGGCGGAATAAAAACGAACGTCGGATTCGTAATCAGCACCCCAACTAATCCCTAGATGATTTTGGACGAAGTTTGCACGAGGAGATTTGGCCAATTTCGAAAATACCGGTTTTTGATGACGTCATCGTCCGCGCAGCTCGGCCTAGGGCGCCACGTCCTCGATGGAATATTGCCGAAAAATCTAT
>OX377201.1:24813662-24867969 GCA_947396885.1 Heligmosomoides polygyrus polygyrus | reverse complement strand
GACGAAGTTTGCACGAGGAGATTTGGCCAATTTCGAAAATACCGGTTTTTGATGACGTCATCGTCCGCGCAGCTCGGCCTAGGGCGCCACGTCCTCGATGGAATATTGCCGAAAAATCTATGGCCTCTGTTATACTCCCGCGGGAGCATCCGCGGAAGGGCGGGAATCGCGCCGAGATCCCTCACCCGGCCAATCACCGCGCCCCGCCACGCCCGCCGTCCGCGGTGCACGCCTCGTCCATGGAGGTTCCGCGGATGCTCACGCGGGAGTACAACACAGGCCTATGTTTCCAAAATCGGTCGACATTGATACAATTCGATAGCGCTCTCCAAGCAGAACAGAACGATGTTATTGGGAGTGTCGAAAACCCAAATATGGACAAGTAAGAGTGCAGGAAACTTCAATCGCTAAGTCCGCCGCCCTAAAACGGCAGATGGGGCTAAGACAGTTTAGGCAGCTGAGAAGTTCTGATCCCGTCATCGTAAAGTACCGTACCTTAAGCGCTCTGTTCGCGAACGCATTTTGAGGCTTTAGCTCGCCGCGTCTTCTCGCAGTGGTTAACCTAATTCGGAAAAAAAGTGCATCACGCAAGCCTCACCTGCATTTTTGCACCGCTATAACATTGCCCCTCCTAAGCTAAGCCATTCTACTTTAGTATACTTATATACCGTTCTACTGCCTACAATAAGCGCAAGTTGCAGCCGAAACGATTCGAACTCGACAGAGTTATTGTGCTCCGAACACGCCCGCGCGTGCAATTTAGCGCAACAACGGCAGACGCTCTCCGCGCTGTTTCTCGCCCAGATTACAGTTTTTCCCGCTCTAAATGACACTTTTCAATTTAGCATGAAAAGCTCTATCGAACGGTATCAAGCATGGCCCAACTCGAAGACATCGTTTTTCTGGCCTCGTCCTCCATGCTAAACAGTCAAAAAATTGATGATTCCAAAATCGGTCGAGATTGATACCGTTCGATAGCGCTTTTCATGCTGAACGGAACTGTGCCATTCCGAGTGTCGAAGACTCAAATCTGGGCGAGTAGGAGCGCAAGAAACTCTTACCGCTAGCTTTTGCCGCTCTAAAACGCCAGCCGAGGCTAAGGCAGTTTAGGCAACTGAGGAGCTGTGAGCATATCGTCGTAAAGTACCTTAGGCACTCTGTTCACATACGTATTTTAAAGCCGTCAGCTCGCCGCATCTTCTCGCAGTGATCCACGGAAATCGGAAAAAAATGCTTCACACAATCCTCACCTGCATATTCGCACCCCTATAACATTGCCCCTTCCTAAGCTAAACCATTCTACTTTGGCGTACGTACAGAACGTTCGACTGCCTACAAAACCTACAAGCTGCTGCATGAAAGGTTACAACTTAATAGAGCTATTGCGCTCCGAACACGCCCATTCGTGAAATTTGCGAGCGGTCGCCCCCTTCGATTGAAAGGTTCGAATCCGTATGTATTGTTTACGGCGCACTTCAAAGGCTCGCTAGACAGCATTAGAGCAACTCCTGACTAGGGCGGCAAGAAATTTCTGATAAAACTCCCCAAACGCTCAGTCTACAAGCTGTCCCCCCCCCTTGATTGAAAGGTTCGATTCTGTATGCATTGTTCACGGCGCACACCAAAGTTTCGCTGGGACAGATTGGAGATAATCCTGAGTGGGGTGGCGGGAAATTTCTGATAACATTCTCCAAACGACTCGAAATAGTCTTGAAAACGTCGCAGTTCCCAGTGAGAGAAGATAGAAGCGCAGGGGACATGCGCTCGCCCACTCGATTGATAGGTTAGGTTCTGTGTGCATTGTGCACGGCGCACTCTCGGAGCATTCCTGGTACGACAGAGCACTGGCGACGTACGCCATCTTTGAGATACTCCGAGAGCACGCATATCCTGGGAAATAAGCTGCTCTAATCGCCCGTCCAGCCAATTTTGGACCACCCACGGCGAAAATACGGGTGTTCCGGTAAAGTTTTACACATGTTTGTGTAGATCTCGAGGAGGCGAATCGAATGGTACCAACCTTTATTCAAGAAACCTAAAACTGAAGGAGTTATGAGCGTGCGACGCTTTGCGACGCTATGTTGGCGTTTTTTCGCCCACTTTTGACCGTGCGGCGCGAGCGGTATTGTATCATTATATAGAAAGCCTAAATCCCGCACTTCATGTGAGCTTATAATAGGGGAACCTGCTAGACTTTATTCATGAATATTATCAGATTGACCCAAACGTAAGTGAACTGTCTTATGAGGCGCGAGCTTTAAGTGCCATTCCTTACCAGGATACTATCTCAACGGTAGGTCGGAACGGTGAAAGTGTTGTATATGGGCAGAACCCCCTCTCCCTGGGAAGTAAACTGCAGGTATCTCGACCCCAATACAACTCTGCGCAATGTTAGGGGCGACGGAAGTCGCCTGTTGGCGCCCTGTTGATTCACGTGCTCCGCAGCTGACGGCCGCGCGCGGGATGAGGGCTCGTATCGAGGGTCGGTCCAGTGCACAGGTGGCGTAGTAGGGAAGAGCTCGGGCTCGTGAGCGATGTGTCGGGGGTTTGGATCCCGCAGACTGTGTTTCCTTTGCACTTTTGCAAAATCCATGTTTATCATATAAGTAATCCAGCTAGGGGTATTATAGTGTGTTATAGAGCATGTTTACATATAACATGTGCTTCAAACTACAGATTTGCCAAAATGTTCACTTCTGTGTGTCACTTATTTTAAGCCTATTTTATGTGAAGCTGTAGTTATGTAACGATAGATATTTTGTGGAACTAGTTGAAAGTTCCGACTCTACCAACAAGACTTCGGCCAAAAATTTTTTGCTGAAACTTCGTCTAGGGGGGTTATTTGGGGTGCTGATCACGAATCTGACATCCGTTTTTCACGATTCGGTCGGAGGCCACCCATACCGTTAACAAGGGTGGTCCAGGCAGGGTCCCCGATTTCGCTGAAACTTCGTCTAGGGGTGGATATTTGGGGTGCTGATCACGAATCTGACATCCGTTTTTCACGATTCTGTCTCTACCTGCCGTCACCGGCAAAAACTTTAGGAATGTAATCCTGTGCCTTCCTGGATCTATATTATCCAGCCGAATCGTGAAGAACGGATATCAAATTCGTGATCAGCCCCTAAATAACCCCCCTAGACGAAGTTTCAGCGAAATCGGTGACCCGGCCTGGACCACCCTTGTTAACGGTATGGGTGGCCTTCGACGGAATCGTGAAGAACGGATATCAGATTCGTGATCAGTACCACAAATAACCCCCCCCCCTAAACGAAGTTTCAGCGAAATCGGTGACCCTTCCTGGACCACCATTGTTAACGGTATGGGTGGTATGTTATATGTAAACATGCTCTATAACACACTATAATACCCCTAGGTGGATTACCTATATGATAAACATGGATTTGGCAAAAGTGCAAAAGAAACACAGTCTGCGGGATCTAAACCCCCGACCCCTCGCTCACGAGCCCGAGCTCTTCCCTTCTACGCCACCTGTGCACTGCACCGATCCTCGATACCAGCCCTCATCCCGCGCCCGCCCGTCAGCTGTGGAGCAAGTGAATCAGCAGGGCGCCAACACGCGATTTCCGTCGCCCCTATCTCTGCGCAGAGTTGTATTGGGGTCGAGATAACTGCAGTTTGTTACCTCCCAGGGAGAGGCGGTTCTGCCCATATACAACATTTGCGCCGTTCCGACCTACCGTTGAGATAGTATCCTGGTTAGACCAGGCTACGATATTATCCACATCATTCTGTAGAAAATTAGCATCCTGAGTACTTGTCACTTCACGATAAATTTTTACATCATCTGCAAAAATTTTACACTTGACTCCATCTACTTTCAGTCTTGTGGGAAGATCAGCAATAAAAATATTAAACAAGATAGGTGACAAAACACCACCTTGCGGAAGCTCGCTGACGACATCCCTTGTCTGCGAAAAACTCGAACCAATTCGGACTTGGAAAGTTCTCCCAGTTAAATACTGCTCGATCCAATTTACTACGTTTGGATGAAATTGAAGGTGTCAAGTTTTATAAAGCAGCTTTTTGTGACTAACACGATCAAAAGCTTTTTCGAAATCAAGGTATATCACATCACATGCACGCTTATTATCGAGTGAAAATGTTCAATCATTCAAGCTTTCGATCAGGTTAGTCACAGTTGATTTTCCCTTTATGAAACCATGTTGTGATGCCGAAAGAATGAAATTCTTTTCTAAGTGGTCGACTATATGTTCCTTCAAGGTCTTCTCAAACAGGCGGCAGAAAACAGACGTTATACTAACAGGCCTGTAGTTTTCCGGTGAGGATGAGGGATTTTTCTTCAGAATCGGGGTAACGAATGTGTGCTTCCATCACTCTGGAACTTGGCCGCGCATAAGGGACTGATTGAAAATATATGACAAGGACCCAGCAATGACACACGCAACATTCTTAATGAATTTGAGAGGAAAATAAACTGGTGTAAGCGAGTGTGATTCTGGCCACTTCATTAACATTTCATAAATTTGCGTGGGAGTAAACGTAGGGAAGGACATCATTAGAAATTTTCCCGGAACTACTGGATTACTAACTTTGGTGTAGTCACTCTGAAATACCTTAGAAAACACGTTTGAGAGGAGATCTGCCTTTCATACGTCAGAGGTTATAAAGGAGTTTTCATTTTTCAGACAGCCAATCCGTCTAGAATTATAAAGTCTCTTATTTAGCAACCTATAAATATCCTGTTTCCTGCCCGACTCAATGACGCGCTTTTCAACGCTGCGATTAAATTTTTGCAGCTGTTTTAGAAAAGTTGCGGTGAAATTTTTGTAACTATCCCATTTACCCGAAATCCGGGCAGAAAGTAAACAAATTCGATGATCAGCCATATTCTGCAAATGGATAGGAAGATTTCTAGAAATAATAGAGCTAACTTTCCTCCAAGGAACGAAAAGGGAAATGGCGCGATGGAGAGTCTCGATGAATACTTCGTATTTCCCATTAACAGACGGTTGGAGATCAAGGAGATCTAACCAACGAATCTTAACTAGAAAGTCGCATACTTTACTATAGTCGCATTTCGAATAATCTTGGTAGTAAACTGGAGTCAGTAGGAGTGTAGAGCATTTAACCTTAAATGTCACACTATTATGATCACTTAGCCCAATTGGAGCTGAAACTTCAACGTTCTGTACGAGTTCTGGGCCATCAGAAAACACGAGATCAAGAACCGAATTAAATCTGGTGGCTTCATGCACAAGCTGTTTTAAATTATGACAAAGCAGCATTTCAGTGAACACCTTAAACTCGGCGGGAGCTGTATATTCAGTACCATCCCAATTAATACCAGGCAGGTTGAAATCACTAAGAATAATACAAGAGAATTCACAAGAAACCAGATCACTTAAAACCTTCGCCAGCTGTCCATTATCCCGTGAAAGACATGTCGGTGCTCTATAAACTGTTATAATTCTAAATGATTCGTAGTCCTGGAATACGTCAACTGCAACTATTTCGTATGCATTAGGCACAGATTCGGAAAAAAAACTAGGAAAGCAGTAATGTTATTTTGAATAAGAATCATAACCCCACCTCTTTTTTAACGATCTATCACAGCGAAAAATGCAGTAGTGATCAACGAAATCTGGTAGGAGGGAAGCATAGGTGTGTTGAGATTTGAGCCATGTTTCAGAAAAGGAGAGGATATTGTAGTGCTGCCCAAATAGTAAACTAAGATAATCCTTATTCTTGACCAACGACCTAACATTCGCATAGATGCACTTCAATATGGATCGGAAAACCGAGGACGCAAAGCTAGTTTTCCTGAACTTCCATTGAGGCCCCAGCCGTTCTGGCCGGTGTTGAATTATGGAGAGAAATGACATTCTGAGAGGAAAAACGAGAAGCATGAGAACTAGGAACGGCAGGATGGCCAGATCTTAGACGAGCTTCCCTTCTTTCTTTCCTTTCCTCATATGTAACGGACTTCCGTAGGAAGACACCCTTGCCTAGAAAGGAAGAAAGAAAAGAAGCCCTTTGAACAGCAAGTTTCTGAAATTCAGAAGCAGGCAACACTACCTTAATCAATCGGTTTTTGCCAGGAAAAAATCTTCCGAGACGATAGACGGTTACAGGAAAACAGTCGACGTCTAAATGTGACAATATGTTGACAACACTATCAAAATCATACTGACGGCGATCACGCATAAACTTTGATTGACACTCAGGAACATTACCGATAACCAAAGAGCGTCTTCTCTCAATCTCAATACAACTCATGCTCTCTAAATGAGGTCTAGGCGGAGGCGCAGCAATCGGAGAAGCACGAGGACTTCTACTGGTACTCTCCTCACCAGTAGAAGTAACACCGCAACTTCTCCTTCAGCGCCTCATTTTCCTTTGCGATGTCCTGCAGCTGAGTACGCAACGACATATTCTCAAATAGAACTGCAGACAGCTGACTCGTGATGGCGAGAAGGAGCTTCTTCACACACTCAGGAACGGCCGTCGAGTCATTGACTTCCTTGACCACGCTTGCGAGTTCTGAAGAAGCAAGCAGACCATCTGGAGTTTCCATGCGTTGGCGTTTTCCTGACTTTAGAGGATGAGATACCGGGGTGTTCATCGTGACCGAGCAGGTGAGGATGATCACAAAATAATCACGTATTGATTACTAATGGTGTGCACGTCAACGAGCCAGCCTTCGATAGGTGAAACAATAGAATTCCACCAATCCAGAATCCAGGATGAACAGCTTAGGCTGTAGTTCAGGGAATATGTCCAGTAGAAGCGGACCACAGTCGACAGAAGAGAGGACGAGGAGGTAATCTGCCGAAAGACGAGTAGGACGGAACAGGCGACAGGATTTTGGATATGGGATTCGCCGCCGCTTGCGTGCAGTGCACGCGCAAGAATCAAAATCAAAAAATCAAAAAATAAAATCATTACGACCAATTTTTAGAAGATTACTTTTTAGTCCAGATCAGTCAATCCGTGAGCCACGTTGTCCGTCGGGAGTGGGATCAAAGCCAAAGTACGATTTAGACACGACAGTGAATGCCAGCCGAGTGTTTCTTTCAGCTTTGCTATAGGTGACTGACAGCAAATTTATTGCCTTGGCGGGCAACGAGTTAGGGTAAGAATGGGAATCACACACGGAACCCTGGGAGGAAGACAACGTTCCGCAGACGTCGTGCGACATGCACCCGGATTCACAAGACGTGACGCAGACGTCTTTCAACGTGCGTCGCTATTCAGAAGACGTTCCCAAACGTCGCACAACGTGCTTCCGGGTTAAGAAGACGGGTCGCAGACGTCGTGCAACGTGTGTCGGAATTCAGAGGGAGTGCCACAGGCCTCGTGCAAAGGGCCCCCGAACTCATAATTCATACGTCTAGAATCAGAAGACGTGTCACAGACGTTTTAGTCAGTAAGCCGAAGGCTCCAAAACATTTTATTCTTGATCGGTAGCCATGACATTCGGATTGCTACTCTTACGATCTTATACAATAAGGAAGAACACATCTGTTTGCATGCCTGCCGTTCCGTCTGTTTCTCGCCAAATAACAAACGGGCACTTCTGAATATAAATTCGTAAACGCTGTAGATGGAGGACAGGCTTCATAAGAACTGTTTTGAAGAATCCTACCCTACCATTTCCTTCTATCATACTCTCTATAGTAGGTACAGTTTCTTTTCTTTGAAGACGGTGAGAAGATCTAAAGAAGGGAAGAAGACGGCGTGGGCTAATTTTGGGCTTAGGGACAAAGCTCCGGACCGAACGTTTGCTGCACATAGGCCCTACTTGTTTGGAGGATTCCTGCGGTTCAAACCATGGCTTTAATCGAAAGTTCAGTACTTTGATCCCTAACATTTGACACCTCATGCGTCTGGCAAAGGACGCCCAAAGCATCTTTTCAGGGCAGCCAATGTAGGTGCGAGGGACCCTAAAAGGTGCGAGGAGCGCAACAGGTCACGGCATCCGGTGAACGCAAAGGACACGCAAGCAATTATTCCAATGCAAGGGGTCCAACATGAATTGATTGAGCAATATGGTTCTTCTGCTTAAAAAAATTAACTAGTTACATTTAAAAGGTGAAATTTTAAAGATGAGTACGGTGATAACTTCATAAAAACATCAAGATTTGGTAAAATTAAAACAAAGAGGGAGACAAATTTCAAATGGCAACAAAAGGCAGTAGATCAACTTACAGGCAAATTTGGAGACCACTCATCTGTTATTTAAACACATTCGAAGGCACTGTATCATTTTGCCTATCAAGAAGAGTACTTGCAGCTAGAAGCACAAGGCAACCTCCATGAAGCAGCAAATGATTTCTAGCCGACGAATCAGACGGAATATGAGCAGAATATGCTGCTCTCGACCCCATCGAGCATAACAGCTGATATGGATAGATGACAATCGCCGACGATCGCTGCGTCAACCCATGACAACTCATCCGTGTGGGCGGGTTTCGAGGGAGGCGCGCCCAGTCGAGGTAACTACTGGGTGACTAATGTCCGGACCCCACGTCCTCGACATCGTCAAAAAATCGATTTGTTTGAAATTGGTCGGGAGTTGCATCATTCGATAGAGCTTTTCGTTATGAACAAAACGGTTTTATCGGGAGTGCCTGAAACCCAAATAGGGCGAGTAAGAGGGCAGGAAACTTCAACCGCTAAGTCCGCCGCCCTAAGACGGCAGATGGGGCTAAGGCAGTTTAGGCAGCTGAGAAGTTCTGAGCCCGTCACCGTAAAGTACCTTAAGTGCTTTGTTCGCTTACGCATTTTGAGGCCGTTGGCTTGCCGCGTCTTCTCGCAGTGGTCCACCGAAATCGGAAAGAATTGCGTCACGCAAGCCTCACCTGCACATTCGCGCCGCTGTTACTTCGTCCGTTCACAAGCTATATCGCTGTTCTTTAGCATACATCTAGAACGTTTTACTGGCTACAAAATCGACAAGTTGCAGCCAGTCCGATTCGATCTCGAAAGAGTTACTGCGCCCCGAACACGCCCTTGCGTCCTATTTCGCACAACAACGGTCGATGTTCTCCGCGCTCTTATTCGCCCAGATCACAGTTCTCGATACTCCTAGTAACGCCATTGAAATCAACAGGAAAAGTTCTATCGAATGGCATCAAGCTTGGTCAATTTCGAAAACATCGATTTTCGATGACGTCATCGTCCGTCTGCAACGGCCTGGAGCGGTCTCGTCCTCGATGCGAAATTGTCAAAAAATTGATGTTTACAAAATCGGCCAACATTTACGCCCATTCGATAACGCTTTTCACACTGAACAGAGCATAACCATTGCGAGTGTCGAAAACTCAAATCTGGGCGTGCAAAAACTCAGGAAACACACCGCTATCTTTCGCCACTCTAAATTTGCAGATGGGCTAAGGCACTTCAGGAAGCTAGGGAGTTGTGAGCATGTCGTCGTGAAGTACATTAATTGTACTGCTCGCCAACGCGTTTGTAGGCCGTTAGTTCTCCGCGTCTTCCTGCAGAGGTCGACTGAAATCCGAAAAAATCGTGTCACACAAGGCTAACCTGCATATTCGCGCCCCTGTAGCTTTACATAGTCATAAGCTACGCCGTTCCACTTTAGCGTGCTACTACACCGTTTCACTGCTTACAAGACCCACGAGTTGCGGCCGAAACGATTTCGAATTAACAGAGTTATTACGCTCCAAACACGGCCGCGCGTGCAATTTGCAAGCGGTCGCTCCCACTCGATTGATAGGTTCGATCCTATATGCATTTTGCACAGCGCACTCAAAAAACTCACTGGAAAGTCTTAGAGTAATTCTCGAATGGAGCAGCTGCAAATTTGTGATAAGACTCCTCAGACGCTCACTCTACAAGCTGTACCCCCCCTCGATTGATAGGTTCGATCCAATATGCATTGTACACAGCGCACTCCAAAAACTCACTGGACAGTCTTAGAGTAATTCCCGAGTAGGGCAGCTGCAAATTTGTAATAAGACTCCTCAGGCGCTCACTCTACAAGCTGTACCCCCCCCCCCCTCGATTGATAGGTTCGATCCAATATGCATTGTACACAGCGCACTCCAAAGGCTCGATGGACAGTCTTAGAGCAATTTCTGAGTAGGGCAGCTGCAAATTTATGATAAAACTCTCCAAACGCTCACTCTTCAAGCTGTCGCTCGATAGCTCTACAGGTTGTCGCGCCCACTCGATTGATTCTGTCGGATCTATATGCATTGTTCAACTCTACTGAAATCTATAGATCATAAGATAGAGCTTGAGCTGCTGAGCTCAAATATACGTTTCTTTTCACAAGTACTTGATTTTTAAAAAAGTTATTTAAAAAGGCCGCTTTGGACCGTTCCAAAGCGGCCTATTTTGACCTTTCCGGGATTTCCGGCAAATGAACGGAGGAAAATGTCCCGTACTGTAATTGTACGAGTTTGTGGCACACAGCCGCAAACTCGTCCAAATAGGGCGACGGCCGCAGTTTGCGCATCTGTTAATTGGCGTGAAGTCGTCCAAAAACCTAACAGAGAAGATTGGGGTATCAAAGGGTCTCCTTATATTGAAGAAATCGCTAGCGGATGATCGCATCAATGTCATGACATATCTCGCTAAGATGTTGCTGTACTTGTCCGAAAACTCGGACAGACGGACAACGCCTTAGTACTGAGCAATGTGGTGGGAGTTGATGAAAGCCTTAGCGCTGCAGATGAAAAGTCTTTTCCTCCAAATATGGTGTACAACAATTCGACTGTTGTATCAAGAATAAAATTACTCAGAATATAGCTGCCAGGTGACGGGGAGTGATTAGTAACGCGATGCCTTCATGTGATCCGGGAACCCGGAAATCTTGTTCGGGATGAACCCCATGGTCCGCCCCTTGGTCTCCCCTTTTTGAGGGCAGTGTAGGAAACCCCTCTCTGTCGGTGATTATGTGCTACTAATTTCATCATTGACTTGGTGTGAGATATCCAGTACCTAAATGTGATTTTTCGACACCTTGCCCTTCGCTGAGTTTGTATTGACGGCACCTTTTTAGTTCACGCTTAGCCTTCCGCTGCACGGCTTTTCATTCATTCTTAATTATCTTCTCAAATATACTACATCCACTGTATTTTTTAATATTCCAGGACCTTTAGGTGATATTTTCTTATTAGGGTGTACGCAGAGTCATACGAGAAAACCGCGTCTTAGAATTCAACATCGATAAAGAATAGTGAGAGAAACAGGTGGTTAAAAAAATGTTCACTGCAATGAACGATCCACGCCGAAGATGGTGGCAAATAAAACAGTATGAAGTTCAGTGCATTGGAACATATTTTATGGAGAAACGGTTGTATGCAATCGACTCCAGGTTCCTTGTTCGGGTTTCCTGAATTAAATATGAACAAGCGTCTGACCTGTAGAAGAGGAATTTAACGAAGACGAGCTTCCATGCACTACTGCAGCGCAGTCCCCTGGGAGAAGTCAATGAATGTATTACACGGTCAACTGCTTAACGCGGACTTTTTAAGAAGATGGTCTGCATGCCGTTGCACCAACGGCTTCTTCTGAGCCATTCAACAAAAACGAATGGGTGGACTACATTCACAGACTGAGACACATATTGACAAACAGATTGTTGACTACAAGCATAATTTTTTAGAACATCCCGTGGTGTGCACTGCTCATACTGCATACGTGGAGCTTTAGCTGAACCAAATGTTAATGTTTCACTGCCTTATTTCGGGCTTGGTGTGATTTTTCCTACATTTGTAATTATCCTGAAATGCTAAGGGTGAGCTATCTATGAAATCGGTGTTAATATATTTTCAGGAGTTTGTGAAGCAATTGTTGAAGTCGGCAATTTAGTGGCATTTAAGGTGGTGAATAATCTACAATTGTACTAGTTTCTTACCGTTTCGTTACTGCTCCAGATTTCTCGCCCAGGACAACCAAGGCTGCCAATTGGTATCAGACTTGTCTTTTGAAGAATGAAACGATGACTTGTTTATCCCTTGGCCACCACAAGTCGTTCTATTGGCAAAATAAAGGATGAAGGATAAAGAACGGAGTTGCTCAACATTTTGTGGGATGCACGAGTCTGGTGCCAACCTACCAACCCCGAAGAGCTGTAGGGGTCTCCACGACATCCCACACAAGTAGAATTTGCAGCACATCACACAAAGAAATTGACGAACGCTCAACCTTTATAATTACTTTATAATTACTAGTTATGCTGCCTTATTTGGAATTCCGCCACCACATAAAAGCAGCATTCGCAGAGAGAATTTCCACTGAAGCATAGGGTTTTTTGATGTCCTACAAAGGAGGAAGGTTGGTTTTGGGTCAGGGTTGTATCCCTATGTGCCAAGATCACAGTTTAGGCCTAACTTCCTCACTTAACGCAACCATTAGAAAATCAATCTATTGACGAATATGAAGGTTATGATAGCACATCTGTGTGTCATTTTGAGCATTTTCAGCCCGCAGAGGTCTGCTGTAGATGATTTTATCTGTTGTGTTTGCGTGTGTGTATTACGCGTGTGAGTGATTGTATTGATGCCAGAAAAATTCTATACTAAATTCTATACCGCTTTTGCACTTTTTTCAGTCCGGTTATCTTCTCCACTCTTCTTCTAGCCACAGTATTTTTGCAGCAACACATCCTGGTGAGTGGTTTCTCGAGTTCCTTACTTCGTAAATTCAAATATTCATACATATTGCACGGAACGCCATCAAAGTACCATTCCAGTCAAATATACATGTGCAGCTTATAAACGAGGGCCAGATAAGTTTTGACCCATATCAGCACCACTGGAAACAACTTATTACAATACAAGGACTTACTCTGCTTGACGACAGCGAATCAATCACCAGCAAACAAAACCAACCCAATTACAGCTTCCGGTACTAATAGTAAGTTACAGAGAAAGCACCAACTTCCTGAACTGGTGGTTAGAGTGAATTCACACATGAGTGTAGATTGGCCCAAATGGCGCATGTTGACTGGCGTGCTGGCAATAGGAAGGTACCAGAGCACTTGAAGTCAAAAATCTATACAACCGTCGTCCGTCCAGTAGCAATGTACACGCTGAGTGTTGGCCTGCGACTAAGGAAGCTGAAACGCGCCTCAGCGTCATGGAGACGAAGATGCTGCGCTGGACGGCTGGAGACACGCGCATGGACCGCATTCGAAACGATGCTATTCAGCAGAAGTTCGGTGTCGCGCCGATAGCTGACAAGATGCGCGAAGCTTGCTTGCGAGGGTACGGCGACGTTCTGCATGGAAAAGAAGACAGCGTCAGCAAAACATGCCTTATCTTCGAGGTAATTGGGACGTGGCTTAGAAAGCTCCCGAAGCAGCGCTGGTTAGATACGTTACATGCGGACTTGAAGGCTGCTGGCGTTCTCTTTGACCTAGCGCTGAATCGGGAAGGGTGGCTGCATGACACCAGAATAGCGGACCCCCGCTGAAGCGGAACAGACGCTAAAGCAGAAGTAGAAGAAGTTGCTAGCTTTTGTTTTAGCGGAGCAGCCCATTTGGGTGTAGTTAGTTTAATTACCGGTTAGTTGTCTATTAAGCTTTGTTTATATAGTTGTTTTAAGTTTTAGTTCCTATTTGGTGCGCGGAAGAATGTCCATGCTGCTCAAGAAACCGGTATCGTTGTGTTGCCCTTTTATTCATTTTCATTGCTATGCATGGCTTGATTCTTATTTGCGTTTTCTTCATATCGTAGAGCACGTCCTCTTGGATATATAAACAATAAACAGTGGCGGCAAAATATTAACGGGCACATACTTCTGCGTGGTTTTCGGTCGTAATTTTGAATACAAGGAGTCATGAGAAAAACTGTGTAGGTTTTTAGAATTATCTGAAAATTCTCTACAACAAACGATTAAATTTTATCTTGACGACGCTGAATTTACAGAGAAATTCGAATAAAAGGAAAGTGGTCATGAGGTAATGGATGGAAACACCTCCTCAAAATCAAATAGTATTACAATAGATCATCAGAACAGATTTATTATCAAAGATTTGTTCAGTACTTGGTTGGATAGCCCTTGTTCTTGATCACAGCCAGACATCGTTCTGCATTGAGTCGACCAACTTCATGCACCGCTCCACTGGGATAGCATTCTACGCTTCCTTGATGACTACTTTCAATTCATCCAGATTCCTTGGTCACAAGCGCTTGACCACTTTGCCCGCCTTGCTCCAAAGGAGCTCTATAGAGTTTAAATCGGCGGAGAGTCGTTGGATACACCGCCCTCAGAAAGGGGCGGGGCAAGGGGTGCGCCGAGGACAAGATGTCTGGTCCCTGCCTTCGCATGGAGGCATCGCATTTCTAATCACTTCTCTTGGCCCTGCATCTCTATCCTGAACAGATTTCGTTCTTGAGACAAGAGTCAGAACCTTGTTCACCATATTTGGAACAAAAGAGTTTTCAGCTGCAGCGCCAAGGCTTTTTTCAGGTCCCGCCAATGTAGAACTGACCGGAATCATCCATATTCTCTAGTTGTGGCGAAAATTTAAAGATTGTGTTGAAAATTGAAAGAATCTAGAGAGAAGAGCGACGTTCTCCTTTCCTCAACTGCCTCCATAAGCGAACCGACTGGAAAATGACTTCAGAGTTTTCTGAGATGTGCTTCTCAATCGTCCCCTATCAGTTGTTAGGTTTTTTGACGATGTCAGACCAAGTAATGACGGCTTCGAGCGCAGCAAACTTGTCCAAATAGGGCGGCGCGGGCAGCACGGTGCACCGAACCACTGCCCCCCCCCGTTTAAATCGGGAGACTGCGCAGGCCACTTCAAAACGTGTATCCTTTTCGCCTCAAACCACTGCTTGACCTTTCGGCTGGTATGCTTTGGGTCGTTGTCGTGCTGGAAAATAAAGCAGCTTCCCATTTCCTTGCGAGTGTACGGATTCACTACATTTTATAGAATGTCCGTATACAGGTGCTGGTCCATAGTTCCCAGGGTTCGATGTATTGGCCCCCTCCTCCTTTGACAGTGCGTTGCGTGCAGTTGGTTTGAAGTCCTCAACGACACGTCTACGAACATAGCACATCCCATAAGATCCGAGCCTGTTAAACTTCGATTTATCTGAAAATAGCACTTTTTCCCAATTATCGGCCTCCCACTCTAAATGTTCTCTTGCAAACTAACGCATGCTATTCGATTCTACGTCCAGACCGACGGCTTTCGTCGAGCCACGCGTCCTCTCAATCCATTCTCTGCTAAACAATTCCGAATACTTCGAACCGAAAGTATTATGATTCCAATTGCTGTTATTTCTCTGTGGACATCAATAGCCATTTTGAAACGATCTTTTAATGAAAGGCGATGGATAAACTCTGCCTGGATGTCGTCTTACGCGTTCGTTGCTTTCTCTTCCATTCATATTCTCCCCCTTTAGCCTGCGCGCCCCCGTACGCTTGTAAAACAGTAGATCTTGGCAAATTGAGCTTTCTTCCGATGTCGGCGTAGGACCATTTTAAGTCTCAAAGAAGCACAACTTGAGCCCGCTGGGCTGCGCTTGGCCAGTTGGAGGGCTGCTCTTCAGGAGGGCTGCTTGGAGTTAATGATGAAAATAATTGATAATTACTATGCAAAACTGTTTGTCCCGCGCAAATTTTCGATTTTTCTTAGCATTGATCATTGTAATCTACTGTAATACAGTGTGATCCTGAGGTGCTTCCCATGCATTTCCTCATAAGCAATTCTCTTTCATTCGAATTTCACTAAAAATTTGGTGTTGTCAAGACAACATTTAGTTACTTTTTGTAGAGAATTTCCGGGGATTCTAAAAGCATAGTCACTTTCTTCTTGACTTCTTGGTTCCAATGTTGCGATTGAAAAACCCCGCAGAAGTAGGTGTTCGTAAGTATTTGCCGCCACTATATATATATATATATATATATATATATATATGCCACTGGTTGTATTGCTGAACTAAATCACGAATCTTCTTGTCCATTGAAGCACATCTGCTCCAGAATGCGTGCACCGTGTCACATGGGAATCACTCCAAAGAATGGAAACACCTTCCATAACATATTCGTTTCAATCTAAACATGATACTCATGGTTTCGTCCCTGTATTTTCGGCTGGAAGTGGGCCGAGGTGTGGCAACAATTATCTGCGCAATAACGTATTGTGGCTACTGTGCTGTGTACTGCATACAGCAATCATGAAGCTGGCATCATATACGCCATTTTCACTGGAGACTTTTCCTTTCAAAGCGAACCGTTTTTCAACAAAAATAAGCATACCCCAAATCAAATTGGTACTTTAAAACAAAGTCAAAGTAATCTCTTATTTAAATTTTTTTAAATGGTTCGAAAAAATCCTGTACAGGAGAAGTACTTATATTTGATCATAAAACTTCTGTCTGTGTAGCCGAAGATTTTTTCAGGGTTATTCAGAGCTATTCTTATACAAAGAATTTCTTTTATGAAGAGAATGTGCCGTGCACTCACCAAGAACATTACAAAGTTTATCCGATTGACTGTGTAGGTGGTGCTTACTTGAGGTTACCCAATGAAGGTGTTGTGTTTTTTCTAGTGTGATTGCTTCTGCTGTTAATAGAATTATGCGCACGTAACAGTATTTACACCACAGACCACACGCAATGGATTGCTAGTGTAAATGCTGACAAGCACTTATAGGACGAGTGCACAGCACAAACTCTCCATAAAACACGCCTAAAATTTTTCGTTACCTTTTACCTTACAACGGAACTAATATTGTTTAAAGTCAAACGATAAGACTTAGGCCTATTAGAGTTGTGTAGAGATTTTTAAAGACACTTTTTAATGCTATATTTCCTAAAAAAACATAAAGCTGACTTTTTATACAGCGCTTGCTTAACCTTTTCAAGACGTCCGATTCGAGACAAAAAGTATTCTATCTAAAACGAAAATTTTACATATTTTCACTTCATCGAACTTGCTTTTATTATACAAGCTTCATCAAAACCGTGCACAAATAATCGTGCAATTCTGTCAGTGCCAACATGGGCACAAAGCGTCGCACGTACTTGACGACGAGTTAGATCAGTGGTGATCGATTAGGCGCGTATGTGATCTGCGCGCAAGTGGTCTCAGGTCCGCATACAAGAGGACACCATTACACTGGACGCAGATTCTTCTCAACTCCACCGCCCTCCCCTAGGGCTCGATCGTCCCGTCGTGGTCTAGCCGCCGATCGTTAGTTTCATTGATCTTATTTTCGAAGTTTGTTAATAAATATTTTTCTTCTATAGCGTTTGTTCCTCAGAGTCGTGAAACATACTGGAACATCGTTGTTCAGGAGAACATTGCTATTAGTCGGTGCACTCTCAGCACCTTGCATTCCTGCATTCATGAACTTTCAAACCAAGAGTGTTGTTCGTGCCGAAAAAACCAAGGATTTTGTGGCCATTCATGTGACATCTGAATTTGATGAAAAGCCTTGTGTAACGTTTTATAGAAGCATATGAGCTCGAACCTTTTCACTGCTTTTCCGCTAAGCTTCTTTTTAGGCGTATACGATTATATACCGACGCTACTAGAATACATTAAACAAAGTTCGTGCGAGAGCCAGGACGCGAATTTCGCATACATAGTGCGAACACAGGATGCAGTCAACACTCTAAAATGGTGAGCGTTTCCTTCAGTACTCTTAGTATTTGCCATCTTTTTAAGACAATCGTTAGCATTTGTATATGTATTTCTCATCTGAGCATGGCGTAGTCTTTAAAAATATATGTAGGCTATGAATCCCATAGCAGTCAAGGAATAACACGTTCATATGAATCTGTTAACTTTAAATTACTTTTACCACATGCAATATATATTAACTCTTATTGCTATTATTGCTATAGCCAGCGGTAACTTTTCTGTCGTGAGACGTCATGGAGAAAAAATAACAAATCATCCGCAAGGCTGGGTGGGGTCTCTCCTAGACCTCCAAAGTCTTTCATCCCTCCTTTGTGGTCGCAGAATAGGTATCAGGCTTGTCTGTGAAGATAACACACTGTCTTCTCCATAGGCCTACCTCCGCAAGGCAAATACACATTCGAACTGCAGAGATATAAGATATACCCAACGAGTAGAATGTGTAGCGCGTCCTAAGTAGGGTTCGATAAGTGCTGTCCTTTATTCTTACTAAAACACTCAAATGGACATCCACATTTAACGCTTATTAGTGGTGATGTAACAGAATCGTGTAATGCTTTAGGCTCGTTCTTTGTGCATTAGAAGAGAATTGCATGGCGCCGCCTGGAGCGAAGCGCAAATGCGAGTTCCAAACTGATCGGTTTTCATACTACGCCAAGTGTCATAGGTAGGTCTTACAGATTTATTTATTTACTTTACCTAAATGACACAATGAGTTTTTTACCAGTACTCAGAGGTGTCACATGAAGGTTTGTCGGGCAAAGGTACATTCTTAAAATGTGGTCCTCGTGGGCTTTAGCAAGTGTTCGATCTCGAAATAGCTGATCAGAAAAATTGGGAAATCAACCCAAATGATTGTGTTCGCTGAGAAGGCTTCTAATACCAATATATCTATTAGGTTGTAAGGGAAAATTTCACTGTTAGCGACACAACGAGCGAGCACCACATTTAATGGCTTAGTGACCATCAAAACTTTTAACGCACGGCTTACTCTTCCTAAATTATCGTTTCCAGAAGGGTTCTTCACGACTCCGAACTATCAGGTCAGTCTTCTCAAAAACAGGGACACGACTTTTTGCATCAACTCAGTTCATGGGTCATACTTTCAGTATAGAAACTTGTTTACACTCTAGTACAGAAACAGCTGCTGACGGGCTGATAAGTGTGAAAACAAAGACTCAGTGTTCTAGAGTGAACAAAAATGCAGTGTCATCCTTTAGTGAGTTGTAACGTGCAGCATGCAGACGGTGGAGGTGCCGGCTGTCGCGTGCACTCGATACCAGGTTCCTGGTTCGGATTTCCGGCCCAGGCCAACCAAGCTTTCCCTCCGGGGTCGGTGAATTTGTAGCAGACTTATCTGAGAAGGATAAAACACTGACTTGTTCATCAGCTGGCCACCGCAAGTCATCGTATAACCAAATAAGCATTCAGATCGCCTCCACAACATCCCGTAGAAGCAGAATGCGCATCTACAAACGGGTTGAGTAACGCCGTCCTTTATCCTTTATCCTTAACATGCAGAGAAGAAAAGCCGTCTACGCTCAGGGACTATGAGCTGTGGCTCTGATTAGAGTTTCAGGATAAGGTTTATTGAGTCCCGCTTGTAGATTAGGTTGTCTTTGCTCACAGAAGGACCACGGTCTGATTGATTCATCAGATCTTTCATATTTCCGGTCAAGTTGCTAGCGTCTAGCCATTTAAGGCTATCTGAGCAAAAGTCTATAAATCTAGAGTTGTAGGTCTCGAAAGTTTCTAAGGTTCACTCCAGTACGCCCACGAGAAGACGCCAGTCACAAGCATACGTCAGCTATGCGCGGTTTACTTTGACAAAACGATGATAAAATGAACAACAGCAACGGATGGTGATCGTCCAACACAAAGAATTAGGTCCTGCGCGAGGGCTGGCTGGATGGTTGTGGCAATTCCTAGGGTCAGGCGGTACGTTCCTGCGGTGAATGACCCCAGGCGGCTCCGGGCACCCTTTTATGCGGCCCTGAGGTGTCAACCTCGGCCCCACGCCCTCTCTTGGTTGGCACTCACGCTTTTGTTCCATGATCCAAACAAAACAATTTGGTTTGAAACCTTTGATCCACAAGGACCCAGTTCTTCGAGCGCTGCTTCTCGACTCCTTCCTTATTAAGTGGAGCAAAGCTGTTAGTGTCACCAAGGGATTCATACTTATCTAGCGTTGCTGCACAGGCTTTTGTTTTGTCCGGTTGCAAGGGTTCTACAACCACTTCTATCTTGCGACGAATGCAGTTAATTTTGGAAAAATTTTCCTAATTATTTTTTGCTATGAATCTGGACCTTGTTTAAAAATATTCTACGGCTTTTTGTGAAGAGAGATTTGTTTCAAAATCGGGCAAAACTCGAGCAAGCTTTGCTAATGTTACTCAAAGGTATGTTCATGTAACAAAAACAGCTATTTCATTTGTACGATACTGTATGTGGGAACGGCTTGTCTGAAAGGCTCGGAATAAACCTTTGCGATTTTCCTTCCAACTGAGTGAATTTTGTAGATACGATCAGTCCGTGCTGAACATTCTACTCGCCAATCGCTTCGGATACTACACAAAGAACTACGTCAGCAAAATGGGTGCGGAAGGGGTCATCATTCAGCGGTCCGCATCAGCTTCACTTACGGAGAAAGACTTTTCGTGCAATTCTAAGGAGTAATATGGCCAGTGCCGATAGGCACAATGCACAGACCAGTCTCTATTCTCTTGCTTTGCATAATGTTCAAGCGTACTAGTACAATATGCATGCAGCTAATAACGTTGTTTGATCTGATAAATACTCATTATTAGCTAGACCAGGCCAATTCTTAAGTGTGCATCATCAGCAGAACCTGAGAAGTAAACTTCACCTATGATTTGTAATCATCGAATATGATACTCCCCTTCCTTTCAACAACGTATGCATTTATAAAGCTGCATAGTAGCAATGGTATTTCAGTTTGTGGAAGGTTGCTTTGGTTTCAGAAAATGCGAAATCGTCTATGTTTAGGACAAATAAAGATTTATCATACGAAAATTTCTAAGCAGTCAATACTTCACAAAAGATCTGAAGTATTACAACATCTATATCTATCTCTTATGTTATCTGTTTAAAATATTTCAACTTCATAGGAAGCAACACATCGCGCACTGGAGTTTTTAAAACATAACGTGTTTTCAGATTTAGACCTTCCAAAGATCTTTAATTATAGCAATTATAATATTACAAGGCGTTTAGCGGCCTAGCGGCCGCCAAACGTCTGGTGGGAGGCTTTGCCCCCAAACCTCGAGAACAGAACAACCCTAATCTGCCTCCTTTCTTCTTTAGGCCTTCTTACTTTTATTAAGTGAAAAACTGGTTTTACTATACAGATTAATGCAGCGGGATATGGTAGAGCAAAATCTTCACTGCTCCTATTAAGCCCACCCACGCTCTATCTGGTTGGGGTTTCGCCCCAAACCCCGAGAATAGAACAACCCAAATCTTCCTCCTTTCTTCTGTAGGCCTTCTTATAGTAAAAAAATACTGGTTTTACTATATAGATTAGTGCAGTGGAATATGGGCAGAATTTTCACTGCGCATATGAACCCCATCCACCATCCATCACACGCACGCGATTTATTCTCCGAGGCGCTCGTTCTGAAACAAGTAACGGTGCTTAATTAGCAAAATCATAATTAAAATTAATCGATATTGGCCAACACCGCTTATCGTCCGACGGCAATAATACTCCTCCGAATCCCATGGTCACTCTCTCTACCCCTCTCCACGGAGTGAGAGTCAACCACGCACATGTGACACTGTGTTCCGGCTCACGTGACACCACGTTGCCACGACGTGACGCACTCGTGCACTCCGACACACGTGCCACGACATCTTCAGAAATCGGACGCACATTGAACTATATTGAAGGAAAACTCTGGTCCTCCTTGTTCCCCTCCCCTAGTCATCCCCTTTGTTGATCCCCTCTTCACTGATCCCCTTCTAGTGGTCCCTCTTACTTGAATTTCTTACGCACGTTGAACGACTTGTCCGGCACGTCTTCTGAATTCCAGCACACGTTGGATCGTCTGCCGCACGCCTTCTGAGTTCTTAAACCTGGACGATCCGCCGCCTAGGTTGTCAATTCGCCAGCAATCGCCCATGGTTAAGCTGAAAACAAAACCGGCTGACATACGCCGCACTCTCGCAGGCATCTCTTGGTTTCAGTCCCCTCCCCGTGACGGACACGTGGCTCAGCCGATTATATTAGGTTGTCCCATAAGTCCGCGCCGTTTTTTTTCAACGATTCACTGCTGATTTCGCCGGCGGTCTCTTGCATAGCGCTGCACAGCTTTCGAAAGAAAATGATTTGCTCTATCAGATCATTTATTGCATTTCTTTTTTATCATGAATTTTGTCAATTTTTAGGTCGTTGAAGTGAAAAGTGAAAAAGTGAAAAGTAGCAATTTGCGCACTTGTTCTCTCCGCTTAGTTTTGTAATTTTTTGCGAAGTTTTTTTGAGCATTTGGGAGACAATGTTCTGTACTACAAGAATATGTGTTAGTGCTATTTGCTCATTTGTACTTTATTGATTTTTAGGTCATCAAATTGGGATGTCCGATGGAGGATGGTTATTTTTGCCTACAGCTCCTGCTCTGTGTTTGGACTTTTTGGGTGGGTGTTATATGTCATTCGAAAGAGAATGTCTTGTTCTATAAGAATTTTTGTCGTGTTTATTGGCTCACGCTGTTCTCTGTCGAATATCAACAACTGAAGAAGGAGAAGGAGTTGTTGGTGAAGACGATTTTTCTCTTTTTGGCATTTTGTTGATATCTAGTAGAGATCAATAAAAGCGACAGAAATTCTTATAGAGCAAGACATTCTCTTTCGAATGACATATACCACCAACCCAAAAAGTCCAAACACAGAGCAGGAGCTGTAGGCAAAAATAGCCGTCCTCCTTCGGACGTCCCAATTCGATGACCTAAAAACCAATAAAGGACAAATGAGCAAATAGCACTAACACATATTCTTGTAGTACAGAACATTGTCTTCCAAATGCTGTAAAATACTGCGCAAAAAAAACTAAGCGGAGAGAACAAGTGCGCAAATGGCTACTTTTTCACTTTTTCACTTTTCACTTCAACGACCTAAAAATTGACAAAGTTCATGATGAAAAAAGAAACGCAAGGTATGTTCTGATAGAGCAAATCATTCTTTTTTGAAAGCTGTGCAGCGCTATGCAAGAGACCGCCGGCGAAATCTGTAGTGAATCGTTGAAAAAAAAACGGCGAGGACTTATGGTACAACCTAATATATAGTAGGAGGTTAATATGAAGGCCAAATACGCAAACAAATTGAATGAGAAGGTAGTGAAAACAGTTTAAAATAGCCCTAAAACTAAAAGCAACTACAAGGCAAGCACGCAAAAGTGTTACAGAACCAACTAGACGTGCTGAAGACGTCGTCTGATATACATTGGGACTCAGAAGGTGTGCAGCTAACGTTATCCAACTTGCGTCAGGATTCAGAAGACGTGCTGAAGACCGTATGGAAGTATATAGTGACAGTAAACCATAACTAATTCAGTAGAAATTAATCATTTGTAGACGAAACACGCAGAAAGAGTTCTTCTATATCGTAGAAGTAGAATGAGTGGAACATCACAAAAGGTTGATTAACGCCGTCCTGATCCTTTATCGCTAATACGCCTCTATCAGAATGGAGAACGATCTCTTCTCACCACCACATCCGTCATCTATACCTTTTCGTTTCCCACTTTAGTTTGAGCACGAAATTCACCAAATGCTACGAGAACCTTTCTTTAGATTAGAACGCAAGCGATTATTTCAATAAATAAAAAATGAATGAAAATGTAGTGGTCGGCGCTGCAGAAGAGCCGAAATGTATCTCCGAAAAGGTTCATACCAAGCTGGCCGCCACCTTGGTGAATGCATTACCTTACCATTAAACGGACTGGTGCTTTGGTATCATCAAGATTAGGGGCCGGATTCGTCAACGACTTACAGCAATTTAACAGAGAAAATTATAGCCGAAATCCCTGATAGCGCGGCTCATAAGCAACATTGTGAGTGAAGCCGCGTCATCTATTTATTTATTATTATTTATTTATTATAAATACATCATATGGATGTAACAATTCAATAATTCTTGTAGAACACGAACAATATTAAGAAAAACAAGAGAAAAAATGCTCAATAGTCAGATTTAACAAAACGGGGCATTTAGAAAAAGAAGACTCACTATCAGTGAGGCTGCGCGGCAAGGGGAGGAAGCCGGGAGAAATGGAGGACAACCAACCCACAAGAAAATGTTCCCATAAAATGTAAAATGTTTCATACTAACCTGGCCATAGTTCGTACAAAGTGAAATTGCACGAAGATAACTGAAGAACTGCGTAATACTGCTACTTAGTGCCAACGAAGATGTCTATCACATGCCAGTTGCTTGTTTGTGCGACAGAACATGTGCCTGATAGTAGCATTCGGCAAGTTGTCAGAACTGGTGTTGATTTTGATAGCCAGCTTGAGGCACTGGAAGGAGGTAGCATTGAGTATGTGAATGTCAAAGAAATTCAGTGCTCCAAGGTTCAATGTAGAACCACGGCAAGGTGTCTACTTTGTGGACGAAAGTACGTGGAACATAAAACTAGTGGGTGGTGAGCCAACCAAACTTCGGCATCCAAACCCGCGCTCACGCCACTGATAGCATCGCCCTCATGCTCTCTGCCTCCAGGGTTGGATACAGTACCGTGAAGCAAAACGCAAAAACAACATAGGGACGCGGAAAGGGAGCTGCAGGAGCAACCATCGCCATTTGAGGTCCATTACTATATATGTGATCTAAGTATCACTTAATTTAAATGAATTTCTCATAATGCAATAAAGAATACAGGCAAAATGGACACAGACATGAGTAGCTTACTAAAGATAGGAACATCTATATCCATTTGTGACTTCTGCAACTCAGCCTTGAGAGATATCAACCATCACTGAACAGCTCTAAGCAATTAAGTCCAAACACAGCCCGAACCTGAAGCAAGGTGCTCACGGTCAGTTTATACTTGGTAGATTGAGAATTGAAACTAAATCAACTTCTCTCAGTTTCCGTCGGAAGGCTGCGCAGGTAGGTGCTTCAAGAAGCCTACAGAGCAACATCTGTAGCGAACTAGCGGCTCGGAAAAAGAATGTGTTTTACATTTTGGTCTGATACGCTCTATGTAGTCTTGTGGTCCGCAAAGAAACACTATTTATACGTTCAAAAGAAGATATGAATACCCAGTATTTGCTTGGTCTCAACTTTGTTTTTTCCCTGATAACTTCAAAGCAAAAACCCAAGTCACAAATATCCGGCGATAATGCAAACTCTTTAGATGAAAAACACGAAGCCGCTCGGAGTAGCTTGGTAACGTTTGAGGGAAGCCGGGATCTGGCAAGCATCTATACATCAAGATCTTAGTGAAAACCATTTGAACTTTCTCTGTTTGGCGTATCTGCTTTGAAGTATAGGGATTCCAGATTTGCAAACAATATTCCATAATTTGCATAACATAAGCCTTGTAAAGTTTAATTGATATGAAGGAGTCGTTGCACCGAACATTCTGTGAAATTGCAAATATAGTTGCAAAGGCTCTTCGTAGGATGTCATTAATATGAGATTTGAAGTCAAACTTAGGAGTTAAAATTATTCCAAGGTCCCTTATTTTGTAGCTGGCTTTTAGCAAATATCACCGGCACGGTACTCCGTACACGGGGTGCAACCAATATGCATAACTGAGGTTTTTGAAAGGTTAACAGGGATATCCCAGGCAGTCGCCCACTCTATCATGCTTGAGATTGACTAAGATAAAGCTTGGTGTACCTCTGTTTGAGCTTCAGCGTTATAAATGCCATATGCTTTAACATCATCACCAAAAATCCGCACCTTCACTGATGGACTGGTAACTAATTTTTCAGGCAAGTCGTGAGTGCAGGCCAGAAAAGTAAAGGGAACAAGACTCCCCTTGGGGCACTCCACTAGGGAACTGTCCATCAGGCATAAGTATCGAGTAGAAAAACTGTTCCCAACTTTAACACACATGTGCCGATCACTCAAATAAGAACTCAGCCAGAGAAATAAGGACCTTTTATACCAAGCTGATAAAGCTTGTACTACAACTTTTCTTGACTAACCTTATCAAAAGCTTTAGACAGATCGAAATAGATGACATCAACAGATTGGCCACGAGTCATCCACCTCGGTTTTCCCCTAGTAGAAAAACTCTTATAAACCTTATAGAAAAGGTATAGAATAACTACACTCGCAAACTTTTTATTCGCATTGGCGGGTTCCTTTACTCTAAGGTGCATAAAGCATCGATAAGGAACAAATACATGGGTCTTGTAGAGTTTATAAGTTAATCCACTACTCGCGCTTTGGAGGCTCCAAATTCTTTAATCTGCGTGCTTCTCAAACAAAGGGGGAGTTATTATTATCAGTCGGCCTTGGAGCTGAAGGTGGCGCTTTTTCCTCATAGGGCAGCCAGCGCATACGTGAAGGCGCGATGTATGCCGTTCTCCTTTTCCTTGCGTCAGCTTGAGCGATCTGTTAAGAAGCCGAAGTGAGTTATGAAGTTTAACACTTTACAGCCTTGCCGGCTTATTCGGTTTGGCTAAACAGACTTTTTATTCATGCCCTAATTAGTACCAGATCCGACATTGGTATGATTCGCTCTATGTTGTTGCTTTACATTGGTTGGATTAGCTCTAGGTGTGTATTCATGTTGTTGCGTTGCTGTAATACTCTATACTCTTTTCTGGCATTTGAGCTTATCGCGAACGTATTGAATAGATAAATAAAATAAATAAATTCGAATCAAAATAACAATCGGCCAATTGAGTAATAGTTGACGCCTCAGCAGTAAATCCGTGCTGCTCAGTTGGGAAAGAATGGTTTTCGGTAAAGTGGGAGCTAATTTTATGATGAAGAAGTTTCTCCAAGGCCTTTATTGAAGGTGGAGTAATATTAATAGGACGGAAGTATGACAAGCATCTAGCACTGTTATCCTTCGGTATTGCAGTTATGATGGCTTCCTTCCAAATTGATGGAACCTTATTGAACAATAAGGAAATATTGAAAATAATAGACAATGGCTTGCAAAGGAAATTCACACGTTTTTTATTAACTATTTGGGGATGCCATCAAACGTCGCTGAAGTAGATTTCTTCAAAGTTTTCAGGATCGCAGTACATCACATGGTCTTATCAGTTGGTCGTGCATGGAGTCAGAGTTCATAGTTTCATTAAGGAAATCGCATGATGTCCTCTCAGGTCCTGAATTGAAAACGGAGACGAAAAATCTTGCTAGAGCTTCCGCTTTTTCAACATCACTTACCAATCTGTTTCCACCATCATCAGTAAGCACATAGGCCTTGTGCGTCTTCTTAAGCCTAGACTTAAGAATGAAGAACATTTTATTACCATTTTGCATTTCATTGGCTCGCTTAATGTTGTTTGCAGAAAACCTTTTCAGATGAAACTCCAATTCATTACTAACACGCTTGTATTTTTGATGAGATAACGGGTCTCTCAGGGAATGAAACAATCAAATTTTCTGAGCTAACAGATTTGAAATATGGCTGGAATAGTATGGGTTAATTTCGTTCTTATCGCTAAATGGCACATGGATAATAATCCCGAGTAAACAACCCTACAAAATCTTTTGTATACGTCCTCAACCGAAGTGTAATTTTGAAAGATCTCCCACTAGTTGACAGAAGACAAATAGGACGATAACCCAGAATAGTCAGCTTTGTTAAAATTTGGAAGAGGAAGATGACTTATCACTGCAATGGGAGCCTTAAGTTGAAATGAAACTATGTTGTGATCCGAGTTTCCTAGCGGTGATAAAATTGAGACATTATGCACACAAGGAATTGATGCCAGAATAAGATTCCAATACGGAATCACCTCGAGTGGGACATGTAACGTATTGAAAAACCTTACAACAATCGAAAGTTTCAGCAAACTCTTTTGAGCTGAAATTGTTACCTTTAGCTTGTGCCCAATCAACGTCAAGATTGAAGTCATCCAGCACACACAACACCAGAATCATCTTACTATATATAATTCGCTTAATCCGTCGGTCACGTCGTCAGTCACGAGGAGGAGGGACTGAAGCCAAGATATGCCTAGGACTGTGCAGCGTATGCCAGCCGGGTTTTTTCAGCTTAACAATGGGCGATTGCCAGCGAACTGAAACCCCGGCGGCGAATCACCCAAGTTTACGATGTATTCAGCGAACAACGCGTCAGGGTAAGAATGGGGATCAAGTGCAGAGCTTAGGGATTCAGAAGACGTGCTCAAGACGTCGTCCGACGTGCGTGGGGATTCAGAAGACGTGCCTCAAACGTCGTTCAACGTGCGGAGGGATTCAGATGATATGCTGAAGACTCGTCCAACGTGCGTCGGGATTCAGAAGACGTGCCGAAGACGTCGTTCAACGTGCGTCGGGATTCAGAAGACGTGCCGAAGACGTCGTCCAACGCGCGTCGGGATTTAGAAGACCTGCCGAATACGTCGTTCAACGTGCATCGAGATCCAGAAGATGTGCAGACGTCGTTCACCGTGCGTCGGGATTCAGAAGACGTGCCGAAGACGTCGTTCAACGTGCATCGAGATCCAGAAGATGTCTTCCTACTATATATAAAGCAGCAAGCGTGTGTGTGCGTGCGTCACACTGTCCGTCCGTCCGTCACACCTGAGTTGGGGCGCAGCAGCCGAACACGTCGGCAACCGTGTATGGCGAGCCGTAGACGTGCCGAACACGTCGGCAACCGTGCATGGCGAGCCGCAGACGTGCCGAACACGTCGGCAACCGTGTATGGCGAGCCGTAGACGTGCCGAACACGTCGGCAACCGTGCATGGCGAGCCGTAGACGTGCCGAACACGTCGGCAACCGTGCATGGCGAGCCGCAGACGTGCCGAACACGTCGGTGGCACGAAACATCGGCACTGGGGTTAATCGAGGTCGCTGAACACGAATCTGAAGTCGGATCAATCGATATCGATCGATATTATCGTTTTTTGAGGATGACGTTCAAGCGGCACGAAACTTCGGCCCTGGGGGTAATCGAGGTCGCTGAAGACGAATCTGAAGTCGACCAATCGATATCGATCGATATTATCGTTTTTTTAGGATGGCGCTCAAGTTGCGGGAAACTTCGGCCCTGGGGGTAATCGAGGTCGCTGAACACGAATCTGACGTTGGATCCATCTCGATCAACATAAAGGTCAGAAGGCCTAGGGAAGAATAGGAAACTCGTAGCGGCCATGGCGTCCTATTCTCGGGGTTTGGGGGCGAAGCCCCCAACCAGTCGTAGGCGGCCGCTAGGCCGACGTGCGACTGGTAAAAGCATAATACAAACAACAATTTCCTGAGACACTCATCATCAGTAAAGGTAGAATTGGGCAAACGGTATACGAGTACTAACCTTAGGGAAATCTAACTTGATGAGTCTACTAAGAATATCGGACATGAGATCAGGTCTAGAAGGAAGAGCATATTCGGTCAGGTTGATACAATCCTTGACATTACAAGACATACCTCCTCCTTTTCTCCCTCGGAAAAGCTTGTATGGTGAATCGCTATTTTTTTCGGAGCTTGATATCTTTGAAGATAACCATGCTTCCGTGATAAGAATCATGTCACGTAGTAGGCATCAAGAGAAAACGAAGACGTTCAGTTTTGTTTGACACGCTCAAGGAGTTCAGAAGGAAACAGTGGGGGAATGGAATCGTTACGAGTTAGCCGTTCACAGCATCCCCGAAAGCTAGTCGTTTGGGAGATCCTGAGCGCTTCTCAAATCTCCCTTATACACAACCCATTCACGCTTTTTCGGCTAATCGTTCCGATTTTTGCATTCTAGCCTTAGCTCCCTTTCACGTATGCGCTCTTCCTGTGTCATACTCCGGCGTATGAACACCCTCTGGAAATTGGATGATCGAAGTTTGTATGCGATTGATAGCACTTTTTCCAATGAGTCTTTGAAGGTACGACGACATTGACTAAATGTGGCATACTCTCTAAACTATCCCATCCTACACGTTGCTGCTGGCCGACACTTTACTCCTCATATATCAAGCACGGAACTTACCCTTCCTCCGGATCAACTTGTCTACGTGAGGGGAACGACTCAGCCGCAGCTTTAGGCAAGTTGTAGACCACGACACTTCTTTCTCTCTCATGTGTCTCCATCGCTTCAGCCATGTCCTAAGGTATTCTTGATTTTAAAGCGTCCGCCATTTTTCGATTCTAGGGTCCTTGGCGCGAGCCAGAATCGAATTCATGATTTCACCTACAGACATCAACAATCGAGATTAGACGATGAGATGCTACTGGCCTGCACGCTGGTAGCGTCAACCTTAGTCTTTGCAACAGTATCTCGCTTTTTGTTGCCTCGCAACTGAGACATGATCACAAAGTGGTCACAGTAATCATTCAAGCCAAGTCAATGTATACCGTGAGGAACTACGCGTCCCTTTACAAACGATCGATTTTAAAACAAAAAATAACTGGAGCCCAATAGCTAAATTTCAGCTACTACCAAGAAATCACATCACTAGACGGAATCAGAATGAAGCAAAAAAATGATCTCAGCAATGAAAACAAAAAGAAACTTAGCTACAAAGTAGGAGGAGAGCCAGGCACAGCCGCTCGACGAGGACACCACGACGAGAATTTTTTGTTTTCGTTGCTGAGTTTTCCGCTGTGAATTCTCTGGTAAATGATGAATCGTTGAAGAATCCGACCTCAGAAAGCTAAGAGCACTGCCGTTGCTTGCACACAGGAGCTACAAAACCGGAAGGAGATCCTCAAACAGCGGGATTATTTCTACAAAACTCAACATGGGAACGCCAGATTGAACACAGTAACAGCTGTAGAACAGAGCTACCCCGGCGTCTCATACGTAAATAGATATAGACGGCACAAATAAGACTCCGTCGATATTCTTTATTGGCAAGCATTCACTGCTTAGCAGCTTCCTCAGCTTAGAAGCTTAGCAAAAAAAACCTTCCTGCAATTAAAGTTAGCGTATTACACCGCTCACTGATGACCCAGCCAGAAAGGAAAATGTTCGAGGCCTCTGCAATAAAGAGCTGAACCTCGAAATGAACAGTTAGGATGAACTGACCGATGCGCTGAGGCTTATCATGTAGTGATTAAGAAGATTAGCGAAAGTGTTGTTTACAGTAAATTTATTTGTAAAGAGCATCGCTGTGGTGAGGCTCTGTTAGCGAGACTCACTGCTTGGTTAGTATTTACGTTATTATTCTGTTTTGATGGCATTTACCATATGTAATGCTATTAAAGGCTTGAGAAAGCTTCTTAGCAGTGAAAGCGTGCCAATAAAGATTATCAGAGGAGTCTCAATTGTGCCATCTTTATATAACTACAGTAGCAGCGCTAATGTTGAGGTGGATCTGCCTGCAACTTAGTTCATAGTCAAACCTCAAAATCTGTGAAAATTCGCTTTACCATTGGTGCTTACAAAAGTAGTGTTAAGTCTATTTCCTCAGAACTTTGTATTTGGGGTAGCTTAGAACGTAGCATTTTTCACATGTTATTCTGCGCTTTATTAATTCTGCCAGCAGTATAACCGAGAGCTGTACAACTTATAAAGCATGCCGGGCAATTCTTAACGGCAACATCACTAAAAAGCTTTATAACATTAACACCTGAAACATTACTAAACTATACAACAATGCACTACTTGCCTGATAGCTGTCTTTCATTTTAGGTACACTTTGGCTGCATTCTCTACCTTCTCTTTTCCCTTGCAAAATAGCCAGCAGAGACTTCCTAGTTTCCTGTTTGCGCATCCGCTACTGAGCAACCCCCAATGGGTAAGCCGCTGAACTGTGGAAGAGTCAGAGTCGGAGAGGATCACGTGTTGTTCCTACTCTCCATCAATCCCTCCAGTTGGGGCCAGATCTTCGGCCGATGCTAAATGATACGACAGTACTCATGCGAACTCAGTGGTAGTAGTGATTACAGTTATGAAGTGGCAGCAGTGCGGTGGCGATTATCACGCTTATTGTCGCATACGCGGCGGCAATACGGACAAGCCATCGACCGATCAGCGGGTATGCTCGATGTAGATTGACCGTAATACCATACTTTTCAAAGATTGCAACGTGGACGCTGTGCACAGTATTAAGATCAGATGAGGTGAGAGCTGTTCAAACTGATTTCGGTGTAGCGTTATCTAGTCGTCCCAGCTGTCTCTCATTAAAACTGACCGGATTCCGCTCAAAGCAACCAGTGGAGGTTCAAATACAAAAGTGCCTCTGTACATGTAGTCATTGTAGAAGTTTTAGCTTGTCTTAGAAGTCAAGGCATATGCAACAGCTGTTGAAGATTGAGGAAAGCAACAATGAAAATATAACTAGAGAATAGAATAACTTACCGTGAAGTTTGTAAGTGCGTGCTTTGTACGTCATTATAGCCTTAGAATATTTGAACCTTTTGCGAAGGGTTAGAACGGCGGGATTGTACCATAACATTTTATTAGCAAATGGCTATCTGATTTCATTTCAACAGTGTCTGGATCGATACTTTGTGATAATGTCTAGGCGCGTGGTAGTGCAGTCGGAGGAGACGTCAACTTTCGCGTGATCTGACTCCAGGTTCGCTGATTTGGATTTTCCAACCAGAAAACCAAGCCTTCCATCCTTCTGGGGTCGGAGAAATATCACCACTCTTCCTTAGCCCTTCCAGTGTGCAGCGTCCAATCTTTGAAAACTATGGTATTACGGTCAATCTACATCGAGCATGCCCGCTAATCGGTTGTCCGTGTTGCCGCCGCGCATGCGGCAATAAGCGCGATAAGGCCCATGCACACTTCTGCGACAGCGCGGCGCGGCCATGATGAAGCATAGGGCCGCGACGTCCGCGACGCGACACTGCGACACGTGCCGCAGGGAGGGGGAATGCACATTCTTGCGACTGTCGCGGCGGCTATCGCAGGCGACGCCGCACTGAGTGCCGCAGGCTAAAATGATTTAAACCACTCTTGGCGGCGCGGAATCCACGGGGACATCGGTCCCGTTGCCTAAGGCGCCTTTTATACTCCCGCCACGTGCGCGGCGCGTCAATTTGGGGAGCGGCGCGGCCAGTCGCGCCGCGCCCCGAATTTGACGCGCCGCTGCGCGATTGCAGTTAAAAAGGGGAGCGTCAGCGACGCGCGGCCACGAGCTTCTGCGCACTATGGCCCGTGCTCCCGAAACGGTCCATGAATCATTGAGGGAGCAAAACAGAAAGTATTGTCTGGCTGATCAGCGCAATGCATATTGTCAGTGTTTGTCGTGGGATTCCTATGGGGAGCCCGAATCCTCTCTTAAGCCTGGAGTCGAAGTCGTTCGCTCAACCTACGGTTGAAACTGGTGAGTGTGGTGTTGAGTCGAATCCCCTGCAATGCAAACGGCTTTAAACCACTCTTTATTTTGCGATATGTGCGGGTCCAAATGTAAAACTGCTGGAAGGTACTCATCGTCGAGAATCACTCAAAATTCTTTCTCATATGGCCATTCTGGGTCGCTGTGCACTAAGCATATCTTTGGCGTGGTATACGAAGCTTCGTGAATGTCTACAGATCTCCATTCTCTTCTTAGGTTACAGAAGGTACGGGCTAAGGTCATGGTCACCGATTTCGCATAAAACTCCCTAATCCTGCAAACCTACTAATCGTCTGCAACTTCAAAAAACGATGTCAGACTCGTGATCAGCACCCTAAATACCCCCTCCTCCTTCCCAAAAGGAGAAGTTTGGTCGAAACGGTGAAATCTCCCACCCTACACCGAGTCTGCCGCGGCTAATCGCGCCGCGCCGCGCCCTTCCCCTCAGCGGCGCGATTCGCCGAATACCGTAACCCGAAATTCCGTCAAGTGTGGTGTTTTGCGGCGGCGGAGTATAAAAGCGATGCGGCGCCGCCCCGCGGCGCGAAAAATCGATAGCCATGCCGACCATCACGCCGCGCCGCGGGGCGGCGCAAGTATAAAAGGCGCCTAAAGCGGTGCTCTAACGCGCCCGCGCCGCGACCGCCGGATTTCGCGGAGGTAGCTGTCGCCCCACTTGCCGCTCCGCGGTGTCGCAGAAGCGTGCATGGGCCTATAGTCGCCACCGCACTGTTGCCACTTCACGCCTGAGTACTGTCGTATCATTTAGCAGCGGCCGAAGATCTGACCCGAACTCGAGGGATTGATGGAGAGTAGGAACACCACGTGATCCTCTCCGACTCTGACTCTTCCACAGTTCAGCGGCTTACCCATTAGGGGTTGCTCAGTAGCGGATGCGCAAACAGGGAACTAGGAAGTCTCTGCTGGCTATTTTGCAAGGGAAGAGAGAAGGTAGAGAATGCAGCCGAAGTGTACCTAAAATGAAAGACAGCTATCAGGCAAGTAGTGCATTGTTGTATAGTTTAATAATGTTTCAGGTGTTAATGTTATGAAGCTTTTTAGTGATGTTGCCGTTAAGAATTGCCCGCATGCTTTATAAGTTGTACAGCTCTCGGTTATATTGCTGCCAGAATTCATAAACATTTGTAAAGTACTACGTACTAAGCTATCCCAAATGTCAAGTTTGAGGAAATAGACTTAACACTACTGTTGTAAGCAACGGTGATAAAGCGAATTTTCACGGATTGTAAGGAATAACTATGAACTAAGTTGCAGGCAGAACCGCCTCGTTAGCGTTGCTACTGTGTTCAATCTGGCATTCCCATGTTGAGTTTTGCGGAAATACATACCGCCGTTTGAGTATTCATTTTTCGATTTTACAGCTCCTATGTGCAAGCGCCGACAGTGTTCGCAGCCTTCTGACTAAACCGTATGATACCAGTGTACCAGTCCGCCTACGATAACACGTTCAGCATGTGAGGGCCAGCTTGGCATGGAACCTTTCGGACATGTCGGCTCTCCTACAGTGCCGATCCACTACATTTTCATTCTTTTTTATTTATAGAAAATATTCCTTGCGTTCTTGGGGTTTAAAGTAAACTTCTCATAGCATTTGGTAAGTTTCGTTCTTACACTTGAGAGAAAAAAGAAAAAGTATGGATGGTCGATGTGGTGGTGGTTTTCAATTTTGATAGAAGCGTATTAGCGATAAAGGATTCAGTACGGCGTTAATCAACACCTTTTGTGATGACTCATTCTACTTTTGCGATATGGAAGCAATCTCTTTGCGTAGTTGGTCTATACCTCATCTAACTCTAATTCATTGTTTCTCAAATAATAATAATAATAATAATAATAATAATAATAATAATAATAATAATAATAATAATAATAGCAATAATAAAGGATAAAGGATAAAGGGTAAAGGATAAAGAATAAAGAATAGAGGATAAAGGATAAAGGATAAAGGATAAAGGATAAAGGATAAAGGATAAGGATAAAGGATAAAGGATAAAGGATAGAGGATAAAGGATAAAGGATAAAGGATAAAGGATAGAGGATAAAGGATAAAGGATAAAGGATAAAGGATAAAGGATAAAGGATAAGGATAAAGGATAAAGGATAAAGGATAAGGATAAAGGATAAAGGATAAAGGATAAAGGATAAAGGATACAATACCGCTCGCGCCGCACGGTCAAAAGTGGGCGAAAAAACGCCAACATAGCGTCGCAAAGCGTCGCACGCTCATAACTCCTTCAGTTTTAGGTTTCTTGAACAAGGTTGATACCATTCGATTCGCCTCTTCGAGATCTACACAAACATGTGTAAAACTTTACCGGAACACCCGTATTTTCGCCGTGGGTGGTCTAAAATTGGCTGGACGGGCGATTAGAGCAGCTTATTTCCCAGGATGTGCGTGCTTTCGGAGTATTTCAAAGATGGCGTACGTCGCCAGTGCTCTGCCATGCCAGGAATGCCCCGAGAGTGCGCCGTGCACAATGCACACAGAACCTAACTAATCAATCGAGTGGGCGAGCGCATGTCCCCTGCGCTTCTACCTTCTCTCACTGGAAACTGCGACGTTTTCAAGACTATTTCGAGCCGTTTGGAGAATGTTATCAGAAATTCACCGCCACCCCACTCAGGATTAGCTCCAATCTGTCCCAGCGAAACTTTGGTGCGCGCCGTGAACATGCACAGAGAATCGTACCTTTCAATCGAGGGGGGACAGCTTGTAGACTGATTGTTTGGGCAGTTTTATCAGAAATTTCTTGGCGCCCTACTCAGGAATTGCTCCAAGGCTGTCCAGCGAGCCTTTGGAGTGCGCCATGAACAATGCATACAGAATCGAACCTTTCAATCGAGGGGGGGGGACAGCTCGCAAATTGCACGCGCGGGCGTCTTCGGAGCACAATAGCCCTGTCAAGTTGGAACCTTTCAGGTTGCAGCTTGTAGGTCTTGTAGGCAGTCGAACGGTCTGCTAGAGCGCCAAAGCAGAATGGTTTAGCATAGGAGGGAGCAATGTTATAGGGGTGCGAAGAGGCAGGTGAGGCTTGTGTGAAGCATTTTTTTCCGATTTCCGTGGACCACTGCGAGAAGACGCCACAAGCTAACGGCGTTAAAATGCGTTCGCGAACAGAGCGCTTAAGGTACTTTATGACGACGTGCTCATAGCTCCTCAGCTGCCCAAACTGCCTAGCCTCAGCTGCCGTTTTTGAGCGGCGAAACCTAGCGGTTAGAGTTTCTTGCGCTCCTACTCGCCCAGACTTAAGTCTTCGAAACTCGCAATGGCACCGTTCCACTCAGCATGGAAAGCGCTAACGAGCGGTATCAATTACGCCCGATTTTGGAAACATCAATTTTTTGACTGTTTCGCACCGAGGACGAGGCCGCGGCGGAAGGACGATGACGTCATCGAAAAATCGATGTCTTCGAGTTGGGCCACGCTTGATACCATTCGATAGAGCCTTTCATGCTGAATTGAATGATGTCATTTAGACTGGGAAAACTGTAATCTGGGCGAGCAACAGCGCGGAGAACATTTACCGTTGTTGCGCTAAATTGCACGCGCGGGCGTGTTTGAAACACAATAACTTTGTCGAGTTCGAATCGTTTCGGCTGCAACTTCTGGGTATTGTAGGCAGTAGAACGATATATTAGTATACTAAAGTAGAATGGCTTACCTTAGGAGGGAGCAATGTTACAGAGGAGCGAATATACAGGTGAGGCTTTTAGGTTTTTTTCCGATTTTGGTGAACCACTGCGAGAAGACGAGCTAACGGTCTCAAAATGCGTATGCCAACAGAACACTTAAGGTACTTTGCGATGACGGACTCAGAACTTGTCAGCTCCCTAAATTGCTTTAGCCCCATCTGCCGTTTTAGGGCGGCGGACTTAGCGGTTGAAGTTTCCTGCACTCTTACTCGCCCACATTTGGGCTTTCGACACTCCCAGTAACACCGTTTTCTTCATAACGAAAAGCTCTATCGAATGGTGTCACTCTCGACCAATTTCAAAAAAAAAATTCGATTTTTGACAATATCGAGGACGTGGGCGCTCTAGGCCGCTCTACGCGGACGATGACGTCATCGAAAACCGGTATTTTCGAAAATGGCCAAATTTCCTCGTGCAAACTTCGTCGAAAATCACCTAGGGGTTAATTGGGGCACTGATTACGGATCTGACGTTCGTTTTTGAAAACTCTGCCGACTTCAGCAGGTTACTTCCCGTTTGAGGGTGGTCGGGTGAGGATCACCTATCACTCTCAATTATCGGTATGACCAGTACCCTGCCGTATTCGTCCAAATGTTCTTCAGCATCATGTTCGGCACCACGAATAAGTCCCCGGCCCTGTACGAATTTTGAGCAAAATCGATGATCCTGACCCGACCACCCTCAATTATCCAGAAGAAAATCCAAAATCTACCGAAGTCGACGGAATTCTCAAAAATGGACGTCGGATTCGTAATCAGCGCCCCAAATAACCCCTAGACGATTTTAGACGCAGTTTGCACAAGGGAATTTGGCCAATTTCGAAAATATCGGTTTCGATGACGTCATCATCCGCGCAGCTCGGCCTAGCGCACTTACGTCCTCGAGGGGATATTGTCAAAAAATTTATGTTACCAAAATCGGTCGATATTGAAAGCATTCGATAGCGATTTTCATGCTGAACGGAACGGTGCCATAGCGAGTGTCAAAGACTCAAATCTGGGCGAGTAGGAGCGCAAGAAATTCTAACCGCTAACTTTCGCTACTCTAAAACGGCAGCTGAGGCTAAAGCAGTTTAGGCAGTTGAGAAGTTCTGAGCACGTCACCGTAAAGTACCTCAAGTGCTCTGTTCGCGTACGCATTCTGAAGCCGTTAGCCCCCCGCGTCTCCTCGCAGTGGTCCACCGAAATCGGAAAAAATGCGTCACGCCAGCCTCACCTGCATTTTCGCACCGCTCTGACATTGCCCCCTCCTAAGCTAAACCATTCTACTCTGGCGTACTAACAGACCGCTCGACTGCCTACAGGAACCACAAGTTGCAGCCGAAACGATTCGAACTTGACAGAGCTATTGCGCTCCGAACACGCCCGCGCGTGCAATTTGCGAGCGGACGCCCCCCTCGATTAAAGGGTGCGAATCTGTATGCATTGTTCACGGCGCACTCCAAAGGCTTGCTGGACAGCCTTGGAGCAATTCCTGAGTAGGGCGCCAAGAAATTTCTGATAAAACTGCCCAAACGATCAGTCTACAAACTGTCCCCCCCCCCCCCGATTGAAAGGTTCGATTCTCTATTCATTGTTCACGGCGCACTCCAAATCCAAAAACTCCAAATTCTAGCTGGACAGCCTTAGAGCAACTCCTGGCTAGGGCGGCTGCAAATTTCTGACAAAACTCTCCAAACGCTCAGTTTACAAGCTGCCCCCCTCGATTGAAAGGTTCTTCTTTGTACGCATTGTACACGGCGCACACCAAAATTAGATTGGAGATAATCCTGAGTGTGGTGACTAAAAATTTCTGATAACATTCTCTAAACGGCTCGAAATAGTCTTGAAAACGTCGCAGTTTCCAGTGAGAGAAGATAGAAGCGCAGGGGACATGCGCTCGCCCACTCGATTGCTTAGTTAGGTTCTGTGTGCATTGTGCACGGCGCACTCTCGGAGCATTCCTGGCATAGCAGAGCACTGGCGACGTACGCCATCTTTGAGATACTCCGAAAGCACGCATATCCTGGGAAATAAGCCGCTCTAATCGCCCGGCCAGCCAATTTTAGACCACCCACGGCGAAAATACGGGTGTTCCGGCAAAGTTTTACACATGTTTGTGTAGATCTCGAAGAGGCGAATCGAATGGTACCAACCTCTATTCAAGAAACCCAAAATTGAAGGAGTTATGAGCGTGCGACGCTTTGCGACGCTATGTTGGCGTTTTTTCGCCCACTTTTGACCGTGCGGCGCGAGCGGTATTGTAAAGGATAAAGGATAGAGGATAAAGGATAAAGGATGAAAGATAAAGGACAAAGGATAAAGGTTAAAGGATAAAGGATAAAGGATAAAGGATAAAGGACGGCGTTACTCAATCCCTTCTGGGATGCGCCAGCGCATTCTGCTTCTACGGGATGTCGTGGAGGCGACATGAATGCGTATTTGGCCATACAATGACTTGCGGTGGCCAGCCAATAAACAAGTCAGCTCTCTATCCCTCCCAGACAAGTCTGGTATCAATTCACCGACCCAGGAGGGATGGAAGGCTTGGTTGGCCTAGGCGGGAAATCCGAACCAGGGACCTGGCATCGGGTGCACGCGACAGTCGCGCCTCCTCCGACTGCGCTCGTAATAATAATAATAATAATAATAATACCAATAATAATAATAATAATAATAATAATAATAATGTATTATGGCAGTATAATACAGCCGTGAGATAACAAATTGTGATGGATGCCTGCGGAACACACTGCATCCACAACAAAAAGAGACTAAACTTCTTCAGAACATGTTAATACTTGAAGACAGCAATGGAAAGTAGCTGAGACAACATAAGCACTACGCAAAATCCTTCTACTTGGCGGTCAGAGATGTTTAGTACTGAAGAAGAGCTTTTATAGCAATTCTTTCGAAGGTGTTAAAATTTTTGGCGGAGTGGTATGTATTGCTTTTCAGGCGTTGATACTTTGGTCCAGCCCCACAGTGAACGATTAAGCTCGAATGTTTGTTCTCACCTAGCATTAACTTTGTGCAGTGGAGTTTGTAAAAAATTTGCGGCCTTGATTACAAACATTCCTGACAAGGTTTTGACTTTGAAAACGCTGTAAATATCATTTATATTTCTGCGTTAATTGAGAGTATTTATTAGGGAAGGGCTTCGACCTCCCATGGAACTTCAACTTGAGACCAGGACCATTAGAAAGAGCTCGAAGTGCTGATTGCGAATGTGGGTGTCAAAATTGCAAAGTGAAATTCCTGAGCGAGTTATGGCCTGCCGAAGTCGAGGGGCCTCACCACATGCTGGCTGTGCGACACACCTGGCGCGATAGTGGTGAGTTATCGTGTCTCCGTAAGAATGGCCCGCCAACAGCGCGGCGATGGGGGGGGGGGAGGAGTAGTGCTCCCGCTCGTCAGGTGCGAGGTTGTAGGTTCGGTTTCCCGTTGCTGCCGGCTTTTTTGCAAATCATAATTTGTCTTCGAAATGACCTTTTGTTCTGAATTATGATATGGGTTTGATTAAATAGCTGGGAAAACTACCATACACGTTTGTGGAAATACTTGAAGGCAAAAACTGCTATGGTTACATTTCCTCCTTCAGTAGGCGTTCTCTCTGGGTCATGTTGAACTATGAACTACACGCTATTTGCCATGGCAAACAACCTGACCCTTTTCATAGCGTTTTTCCTCGTGCCGAAGAAAAACGTCTAGAGGTTGAATCAGCGACGTAGCTCTGGAATATTGGTGTCAGTATGAAAACATTCCCATGGGTGGTGCTCGAGTTTTCTTTGCCCTCTTCATCGCAATGGTCCCAATCGGACTCGTCATCAGTAGATACATCCGACCCCAAATTTTCATCCGCTTCCACATCAACTGAAGCTGCGGCACCGTCACGTAGAACAGCTGCGAACCTTCTAGCGATCTTCGCCCCACGAGCTGGTGCATCGTTGCCGTCTGGCACCCGAAATTCAGCGTGAAGAATAGACACCACCTTTGCTGGTGAAAAAGACATAGTGAGTGGATAAAAGGCAGTAGATCAACGACATTTCGGGCTTTGGCATCAATCAAAAGTGAAGTAGATCAACGTTCTTCCTCATCACACATTCTACATAACTTTTTGCTTCACACTTTTTTTTGCTTTGTTCCATGAACGCCAAGGTTGTTCGATACACCTCTACTTATTCAATATATGACTTGGACTTTATTTGTGCAAAATAGTAAATGAAAATGTCACCATAGCAGTTTTTCGCCATCAAGCATTTCTACAAACGTCTATAGTAGTTTTACGGCTATTTAATCAAACACGTGTCATAATTCAGAAGAAAAGGTCATTTCAAAGATAAACTATAATTTGCCGCCAGCAACCGGAACCAAACCTACGACATCGTAGCTGAGCGAAAACACTACCCACGTACCACCGCCGCAACCGGCGTGCACCTCTTACGGAGCCCTGATGACTCACCACTTTCGCGCCAAATGTGTCGCACAGCCAGCCTGTGGTGAGACCCCCGATTTCGACAGTCCATAGCTCGCTCAAGTGTTTCATTTTACAATTTTGACATCATTTTCTTAATCAGCATTCCGAGCTCTTTCTAATGATCCTGACCTCAGCTTAAAGTTCCATCGAAACCCTTCCCTAGTGAGGTTCAGAAACTTGTTACGAATTCTAGGGTTGGGAAGGCGTGAATAAAAAAAAACTTTGTGCTGAATAATAGTCTTTGTGTAACATTATTTTACACTTTTTCAAACAGCTGATTCGACTAACGTATTTCGTGTAAGCTCTGCGTAAAACAACAGTTTTTACTTTACTTATTTATTTTATTTCTCGTCACCTACGAGGCATTGAGATTAACGGTGAACATGTCCTCATTGGGCACATTTTGCACATGTCCGAATGCAACTCGGGCGTCGGTGGCGTCCTGCGGCGCCGGGACGAGTTGGACCACCATACGGTCATACTTGACAACCCTTTATATATTTGGAAGGTTCTTATCATTGCTTTTCTGCAAACCTCTCTATAATGTCCGAAAAATTTACCTTGTTGTTGCAGTGAAGACCTAGATTTTTGTTTTTGTTCACAATGGTCAGAGGGAGGCAGTTGATAGAATAGCTACCAGCCGTGACCAATTCTCACGAATTTCGTCTTTTATGGCGCCACTGGTAGCAGCCAACCCTCACACCACCTGGCGTTCTTGTCAAATACATTTTAGATATCTAGTCCCTCCTTTCTACAATCTCTTCATTTATCTTAAGGTCATCGGAAAAGCGTATTTAACCTTCGTATTGGCCATAATTGAAGGCACTCCCTTATCTAGCTTAGTAACAGAGGATGGAATCCGACTCGACATTGCGCATTAGTTTCCTTTGATTGGCGCTGTCAAGCGCTCTCAAGAAATCGAAGTAGATAACAGCATGTTTTGCTATCCAAAGTGGTTATCCAATCATTTATACATTTTAGCATATTTGCTTCAATAGAACTGCCATTTGAGAAGCCATGTTGACTTTCTGGAATGAGAGAATTTTTTCGATTCTCTATTATGGATTTTTTAACATAATTTTCCAAATATTCTTAACGTCAAGTTGTCGTGCGTTTGAGTGGGAGATAAAATTGATGCTTGAGTTTGAGTTAAGATTGATGTCGGCAATGTGTATGGTGATGAGTAAGATAAATCTGTCTCCCGACTCTGTTCGCAGATGGATGCAGATTTACATGTACCTACCGGCCTGCCTGCTTCTCCACCGGAGAACTTTGCCGGTCTTCTGCGCTGCTCACAGAGGAACAGACCGAAAGGCCCTGGGAAATCGCTGTATCGGGCACGTCTACCGACATGCTCACTTACTTCTTTAAGCTCTCCCTTAGCTACCGGTAACCGATTCCTACTTGACAACTTAGTATGGTTTATCTAAGGTCACCTTAACTTTCTTTTATCGTCCCTGCAAAGGGTTGACTGGACTGCAAGGTTCGACCACACCGAGTGAATCAGATAGATCGCGATTTTACCGGTTTCTCTTCCAGAACAATACGCAGGCGAATAACAACCATTTATTAATGAACCCCAATAAACAAGAAATCACAAAGAAGATCGGGGTCGAGGTCGGCGTCGGTTGAGTGCGGCAAGCAGGGGTAGTAGGTAGAGGGAAGGCGGCAATGAGGGCCAGGAGTGATCTGGACAGGTCGCCTCCAAAACACTCCACAGAGAGGCGGAACGTCTCCTAGTCCAAACCGGCGACTTATATACTCCAATTCCCGTCCAGATCACATCTTTTGACCGGACCCGAGTGCGGTCTATCTACCAACACCTCCCACAAGGTACTGAATGGCTACACCGTATGTAAGACGGCTTTTTACACCGTTTGTATCATAAAATTTATGATCAAAATACAAACGATAAAAAAATTCAAAATACAGAGCTTCAACACAAAGCGACGATGACTCAAAAGGATATCAAAGTAACGCCACTAATGAATAGTGGTTAGTATGTGATATGTGGCTCGGCCAAACGATGAGGAAAAGGCACCCGCCGGCTGTCTACTCTCTCGACCCCCTCCGTGTTTCAGACGCACTACGAGGGACGAAGGGGACGAAGGAGGAGAAGGTTCAGCCGCTAGGGAGCTGCCGGTCGACTACCAGCAATGTAGGTTCTCAACTAGGACGGCAGGGCCCAGTAATGCACCCGTGAGAATCTCACCAGCACTTAAGATACAAGTGATTTCTCGCCGACTAGTCAAGTGTGGGTCAGGAGGCAAGTAGGCAGCTCCTGACAAGAGCTAGTGGGGAGTCGAACACCAATTGGAGTCAGACGAGTGCATAGAACCCTTTTTGAGGACTTTCCTGTACTCACCCTGGACGAGTGGATCTCCTCCCCGCAGCTAGCCTTGAAAAAGGGACGGGACTACGTTTAGCCTACAATGAGAAGAGAACGTCGGCTAGAACGAGATAGCCAGCTGATCCCGCCTCCGAATGTACCGAAGGTGGACGGTGATGAAATGACTCGACGATTTGAGAATCAAATTAAGTCTGGCGAAAGAGGGGAAATGGGGAGAAGGAATAGTGAGCAGGTTACACGGAGAGGGTCAAGAGTCGTAGACCGACTCCTGGACGCTAATAGTTGCGTTTATTCCAATCTTCGGGGAGCTAGGTCGACCCCGACTAAATACGTGTAAAGCCCGTGAGATTTCAACGACTGCTTAACTGGAGCACAAGGTAGGACAGTTAATCCTCCTTAATGAGTATCCAAAAGATTAAAATAGAAAACGAAACGGCCGTACGGCCTCGCTCTGGCGATCCACTGTAGAGAAGGAGGGGTCCGGACGAGAGAACACAGAAATACAAGAGAGAACTGAGAGACAAAATATAGTCAATATCGTGCAAGTACGGGCATGGCACCCCAACGGACGATCAGGCTCTAGATTTGACATTAAAAATAAAGACGTGATGAAGACTGGTCTTTAATCTGATGGGACCGTAGAAGGATCTTTCTTCAGCAGAGGAGTGGCAAAATAGTACTTCCATCTAATTAGTATTTCTGACGTCAATGATTGATTGGGGGACGAGCGTTCTACCTCCTTGTCCCTCTGGCCCGCCACCCCCAGCCCCCTGGGCTTGCTCGAGAGTCCAGTGGATGCCTTACGAGATAGTGTAGACGCAGACATTTGCCACGCCTCTGTTTAAAAGGCGGGGTAGAACGCCATTCTTACGGAGCCCCGATGATTGGAGACGTAAGCCAATGGTTCTGCAATGACATGAGCGACTTTTTTAACGAACATCAATGGAACAAAGTTTGGTGACAAGCGGCATACTTCGACCATTTCTGGATAACCTCAAACACATCCTCCATAATAGTTTGCCCATGGTTGTTTTGATATTAGCCAGTTTCAGAGACGCCGATGCTGGCGAACTTCTTGACTAACCCATGGATCTATTCATAAACGGATTAGGAGACGACCTGGAAATAATCCACCTATTTCGGAGAAGCGATAGTACCGTAACCTAATTAGTTTTTGGAATGATACTTCAGTGGAAGTAAGAAGGATAGCACTAATCTAGATTGCAATCGTTCACATTGGATGATTACCGTCTACCACAAAGTGACATGTACTCGATTCAGACTTAACATCACAGACAACCACAGTACACACACATTTGAACCATCATACGGTCCACCGTATTTTTAATAAAAGTGTACAATTTTCTATGTATGGGTTGTTATGCTTTGAAATCGAATGTCTTCACCCGATCAAACCTGTCTTACAGCCTTGACGGGAGATTTCCAATACAATACAATACACACTGTAAGGAACGAAGCAGCGTAATAAACGGGAGGCTGCTCGAAGTAAGAGGGAAAGGAAAATCAATTCTGCATTAGAGGAAGAAACAATGGATCTGGATTCTGTTTTCTCCTCCTTCCATCATCCTTTTGCACCGATCGCCTTTCAAAGATCTCTCCCAACTGCTACCTGCTCCAGAAGGAGAACTACTGTCTGTGAAGCTATGAAGGCGCATAGATAGCGCTTCTGCTCCAACGAATACTCCAGACTCGCCACAGACAATTTGCACCGCAGCAAATTCAGAGCGCTCCCCATCAATTTTTATTCCTAGGAACCATGTCTGCTTGCTGTTTGCAAATTGTCGTTTGTCGAAGAAGTTAATTAGACGGTCAGTCACGCATATGTAGCGTCGTTGTGGCATCTACAACTGACGTCAGTAGCTGCTCATGCCGCGAATTCATTGAACGGTTTGTTTTCCCCTTGCGTTTGTTCGTGTCTCTAAGCAGTTAATTACTGTGGAATGATTGTTGCTTTTTAAAAGTTGGCAAAGTTGGTATAGCTCAGCTTCAGCTTTCAGCCACGATGCACTGCCAATGAGCAGATATGCGCATAGCTACCCTAAGCAATTCAAATGTGTTCCTAATTCTAAAAAGTGTTCCAGAAGACGGAGTGATAAAAATGACAAAAAAATCTCAAATAATTTGATCTGGCAGTGTGAGTCCAATTCTCTACTGCAGTGGCTATGAGGATGTTAGAGGCTGAAGCCGAGAATGCCTACGGACTGTTTCACAGTTCTATTTCACGGCTCTGGAAATTTGTAATATGCTGGTCTACTACAGAGTACATATATAAAATCGGAAATCGCAGACCTTCTCATAATCTACAAAATACTTTACAGAGAGTTGTATATCAACCCAAGTGATTTTTTTTTTGTGAAATAATGTCGAGAACCGTGACAGGGCGGCTCAGACTTCGAATCCCGATTGTCGAATGGAGAACCTGGTGGGATTCCGACCTATAAAATTCTTAATGAATTTAACTCTAAGCTTGGAAACTGCGGTAACCTGTCGAGGAAGTCTGTGCAAGCCTGTAGAAGACCTTCAGCTTGTTAAATTTAATGATGATTTAATAATAATCTAGCTGTGTTGTCGATTATGTATTGTCTGCATCAGGGGTGTGCGTAATTACTATTCATGACTTACGATTTTACGATTTACGGTGATTTTTGGCATTTTTTTCCTACGATTTACGACTTTTTGGGTCTGGGTCGTAAATCGTAATTTTTCGTAAATGTGATCTTCGGTCCACGGATGACAAACGTCCACATAACGTGATACGATTCGGATTATGACGATGTACCCACTTTTAAAGACTTCCTTTTTCTGGTCACACTCTAGCACAACATCTCACATTCGAGTGGCCTGAGTTCCAGCTTACAGAAAGACATGAAAATTCTCCTTGCACTGGAATGAAGATGATTACCTGTTGGACCATATTCTATGCTGCAACCACCGCCTAGTCATCTTGTGACTTTTTCACCACTTGTTCATCACATAGGCAACTCTTTCCAATGCACACGAGTAGAACTCATTCAAAGCCATCAAGGAATATTGGGTTTGATTGGAGGCTGTGGAATAACAGCTGGACTGTTGGAAAGAGTAAAACAATCATGTTTCATTCCGATTATCACTGCACGTCATGGCGCGTAGTGTATTTATGTATGAGGTGCGCCTTAAGCAAAGCGTCTGACATTTTCAAAGTGAAAAACTTTGACACTTTTGGTCTCGTTTCCAGTGGTCTGATTGGGGCTGTTGCGTTCGCCCTATGCGATCCGTTCAGAATGTTGAAAACAGGGCAAAAGATAAGATAGCGTTTGTTATAAAGGTAGTGAAGAGCAGAACTGGCGAATGCAAGCAGTCATTAATTAGTAATGCAATTTTTTGGAGTTTCGGAAAGTTACGAAGTGCAAGCATACCTGCGAGCGAAGTAAATGCCGAACATAATTGCCTGGTATTGCCGAACGACGACCTTTCATTCCAGAAGTTGTGGTTGCCTTCAAAACTAATAAAGGACAAGGCATGACGTTAATCACTCCCTGTTTGAGATGCGCCACCCATTCTTTCTACCTCTGTGGGATACCGTAGAGGTCATTTGAGTGTGGGTTTGCCTTATAGAATAGCGGTTGCTGCCGATGTAGAGGTCAGTGTTTTATCCTTCCCAGACAAATCAGCTACCAATTAACAACCCAGCAGGTATGGAAGACTTGATTGCCCGTGGTAGGATCCTTACCAAGAACTCCTATTCTGGAGCACGCGATAGCGGTCCTCCTCCGAATTCTCTACCATGGGTTTCCCCTATATGTTTAAAAACCACCTTGTACAAATCAGTTAGACCACTTTCAATATAAGCTGCATCTTGCTTCTCTACTTTACTTTAAAGAATGCCACAAACATGTCTTATTTTATAATTTTAGGTCAAAAATCCGACTATGATGAGTGTCCAAAAATGTGGTCATACTCTTTGGGCGGAGTGGCGTTCTACCCCCGCCCTTTAAACAGAGGCGTGGCAAATATCTGCGTCTCCACTATCTCGTAAGGCAGCCACTGGACTCTTGAGCAAGCCCAGGGGATTGGGGTGGGAGGGCCAGGGGGCGAGGGGGTAGAGCACTCGTCCCCCTACTCTTTCAATTCGCACACAGTTCCTTCCCGTCTGCTACAAAAACGATGTCGGGTACAATTCAAAATGTGAGAAGGCTTAGAACTTTAGGTGTGTCACACCATAGAAATGTGTCATGCGCTCACTCAGTAGGGATGCTTGTTGGATTATTTGTGCAAATACTGTTTTCGTCGAGTTGGCCAATGATCAATTATTTTCTAGTTTTGGATGGAACGGTTTTTGTTGGTTTATTCGGAGAAAAAATATAATATAAATATAAAACTACATAAAATAATAATATACATAATAAAATACATATAAAACTATAACTTTGTTTCTACAAAGTTATAGTTTTATATGCAAGCCAATAGCTAGTAGAATGTTAAGCATTTTTAGTTGTCCAAGCAGTGTAAGCTTTTCATTTGGGCACACTGCATAGGCCCCTTTTAAGATAGCGTTTTTGAACAAGCTGTTTATTTTGGTTCTCTAAAAACTTGTCCAGCTTGATCTGAAGGGTGCTAGTTGATTTTAATGGCTTCCGTATTAATTAGAAAAGTGTCCAGCTCAAGCTGAAAACGTCTCAATAAAACATAATTAGCTTTGATTACTTCGTTTAGCTTTAACATAATAGGAAAAAACAAGGAAATTAGATGCAATTCAAGTCAGTTTCTTTAATCCTCAGGTGGCTGGTATCGAGGTAGTAAGCTGTCACAACGATGTTTTGTTGCGATCAAAACTTCTAGCGCCAGGCGGGACTCGAACACGCACCTCCCTCTGACCGGGCGGGAATGCTCTACGCCTTTACACCACCGTCACCGTTTGATCGAACGCAACATCCACACCTCGTGGGACCGATCAGCAAAGTGCGGATGAGTGCTGGTCGGTCCCATGAGGTGTGGATGTTGCGTTCGATCAAAGGGTGCCGGTGGTGTAAAGGAGTAGAGTATTCCCGCCCGGTTCGAGTCCCGCCTGGCGCTAGAAGTTTTGATCTGTTTTCTGAACCAGAAAGAAATAGCTTAGCAGAGCTACCACTAGTATATGATTTGCTCTTCCTAAAGAATTTGCCAGGTCGGCAAACGGGTTAAGGTATAGCAACTTATGTACAAGACAGATATCAAAAACCCTGCGGCGAGATTGAGATTCCAGAGTAGTCTGAGATATTTATTTCTGATTGGTGCTTTCGGCACACGTGAATGTGAGACTCCCTAGTGAAACTGTTCTGCACCTTCTCAACAGCAAAGATGTCCTATTTCTTATACGGAGCAAACACGGATGCACTTAATTCAACAAGGAGACCTATACATTTAAGTCTTGTACACCATAAGGAGAATAGATTTATTCCTAGTGATTAAAGCTTTAAAGGCGTTTGACGTTTATAGCATAGTAGAATTACATAGAGGACGGATAAGCTTTCCAAGGTCTAAGTTACTGCTATAAAAATCCCAAACCCTTAACGGAAACAACTGCCCTTAAAACACACCCTTCAATATTGTATCTATGAGAACGTTTTTCCATTCCAGTGGAAAGGTGTAAGACTACAGTCCTTTGAGGAGACAGCCACACCTAATACTTATTCGCCCTATCCCTCATCAATTCTATTGCATTTTGAAGAGCATATACATCGTACAGATTGTTTTGGATATGAACACAGACCGGTCAGCGTTACGGTTCCAATCTTTCTCCTGCCATGTTTTATAACTTTTTCACCACTATGAATTGCAACAGCTGTCACCTACTGTCCACCATCATTTGAACCGTCTTAAGCTTAGTTCCTTCGACTGAAAATAGCACTACCTCAAATAAAACATCATCACGTGGTGGTGCTTACCGTTTTTGAAACGCAATGCTTTTTCTGAGCTGTTTCTTCATTTGCAGCACCGAGATTTTGCTAGCAGCGAAGCATTCGCAAGTGGGACTTGTTGCAAAGTTCTACTTGACTTTTAGTAATATTGCTTACTCAAAGCTTTCATACGGGATCTAATGCCGAACTGTGGCGTCAAAAGGCCCAGATTTCAAAACTTTGCTGTGGAAAAGTGAAGAATGTAAGTTAGTGTTGAGAAGAGTGGAGAGTGATAAGGGGAAGGATGATAAGAAGCAACCAGGGCTACATAAGGTAGTGAACGTGAATAGATGTGTTACTCCTCTTGTGTTCTGTACAGTAGCCGCAACTGACGATGAGATCAGGATCAGATACAAACTCATGCGAGGAAACCCCAATGAACTAGCATTCGCTGAACATATTCTAAAATTGGAACCGAGCAGCGCAGTAGAGGCAAGGAGAGGAGCGGACGAACGACAAGCCGTTCGCGCAACCGTCATCTCGAGCGATCCCGTTCTACTCCAGGATGCATGCGATGTAACGGCCGCCCGAGCGGGACGAGTCCACGAGGAGGGATCACGTTCAGGTTAAAGGATATACTGAAGCCTGAAATAAACAAATGTTGTGAAAATGTTTGTTGGAAGACGAAGTTCTAGAAGCCGCGAAAGTTTCACTATTTTATTAAGTGCATTCCTCGACTGCGACCGGTTATCTGATTTTCTTGCTCTACTTTCGATGACCCGGACTCTCAATTCGTTCAGGGACATTCACACTATTTTGCACTATCCCTGTCTGCATCTCGTCCACTACTACACTATACATCCTAAAGATCAGTTGGGGAGTGCAACTGGGACTGGCAGACCGTCAGTGTCGCCGACAGGACATGCGGAGCAGCAGTAGGCTTTTCTCTCTTGTCCACTAGTCCTCTCTCCTTAGCTGAGTCTGTGTTTCTAATTCGTTCAGATATAGGAATGTTGCTTTTATGTCTTTAGTTTGTCACTTTGTTAAAATTCCTAAGTTTATTGGTCAGTCCTGTTCCGTGTTCACTAATTAGATTCCGTTCGTTCAGTTGATTATGTTAGTTCGCCATTCATGTATCTGCTTGTATGTTATTTATTTGTTTAAAGACGTGGAATGTGATCATACTTGTGAAATTGTCAAGAAACCAAATGAAAATAAACATGAACAAATAATTAGGTGGTCTGAGTTAGCCTTTTCCACTCAAAGTGCGTCACCTGATAGCTTTGTTTGGTTTCACAAAGAGGACATTTTCAAGCATCTGAGTAACTTACCGCTATCATATACCACTACTCCTGATGAAATACCTGCCTACTTCATCAAAAAAGTAGCTGTAGCCTTAGTAGCTCCTCTTGAGCACATTTTCAATTTTAGTTACATGCATAGCGAAATTCCAAATCGATGGAAGCATGCATTTGTCACTCCTATCCCCAAAAAACCACCACACGGCTTAGTATCTAATTATCGTCCTATTAGTATCACATCAGTGTTTTCTAGAATATTTGAGAAAATTCTGAAAGTGGCTCATGTAAACCATATAGAAACACATGAGGTTATACCTAAGAACCAATATGGTTTTAGAGTCGGAAGAACGACTGAGACCTTGATGCTATCTACCTTAGATGATTGGACCAAGTCACTGGATGATAACACTGATGTTGATGTGGTCTTTTTTGATTTCAGCAAGGCTTTTGATAAGGTGCCCTTCAAAGAACTTATTTTCAAGCTTCAAATTTTTGGAATTCATCCCAGAATTGTTAAGTGGGTAAAGAACTTTATCACAAATAGATCCTTCCAAGTAAAGGTGAATGACAAATTTTCTCGCACGTACTCAATAACAAGTGGCGTACCCCAGGGGGGTGTATTGTCACCGATTCTTTTCATCATCTACACTTCCGATTTACCTGTCTTAGTTGAAAGCGTGGCGTTAAGTGCAAAATGTTTGCAGATGATATAAAAGTATACAAGAATATTACCAGTGAAGAGGATCACTTTGCCCTCCAATGTGCTGTTTCAGATGTTGCCGATTGGTCGGACAGGTGGAAATTACCTATCTCAGCTCAAAAAAAAAACTCGGGTTTTTCATCTAGGCAATTCAAATTCGGTTAAACACATTTACAGCCTTGGTGGTTGCAACCTACTCAGTGAAAACAGTCTGCGTGATCTGGGCTTCATCTTAGACAAAAAGCTTAGTTTTTCAGAGCATTGCGAGACGATTGCAAAGAAAGCTGAAAGAGTTACTTACAACATTTTTAGAGCGTTGTCTACAAATTCAAAAACTCACTTGCTTCTTGCATACAAATCATATGTTCGCCCAATACTGGAGTATGGCACCACTGTGTTCAATCCTCACCTTAAGCGCTGCATACAGAGGCTAAAATCCGTTCAGAATAGCTACACTAGAAAGCTATGGTTACGCTTAAGTGGCTACGACTACACCTCCATTCCATCAGCGTCTGATCGTAATAAAATATTCGAGCTGGAATCACTTGCTATTCGTAGGAAGCGAAACGATCTAATTATGATTTTTAAGATGATGACTGGAAAAGTTGCACTTTCACTTACTGAGCTTTACACAGTCCATCATTCTACCACTAGGGGTTGTAGATCTGAAATTCACTATTCTACGGCCAAAAGTTGTGTTCGTGCCTCCTTTTTCACTCAAAGGGCCGGTTCTGAATTCTTGATGTTTACCAAAAAACATACTTTGCCATCTTCGATTAACCAATATAAAAAGCTCGTTGGTAGTTATCTTAAGACTCGCTAATTCGCCGTTTCTTGTATTTTTGTGTTTATTACCAATGTGTTGTCTTGCTAGTCTTTATTTCGTCGTGTGTTGTCATAAACGCATAAATAAATAAATAAATTACAAAGTAATGTCTGCTAAATGTAACCAAAACAGTACAATCAGGGAGATGATCTACGAGAAAGCCTAGAAATAGACGGCAACAGAGTCGCAAGTCGATGGCCTCAGTGCAGCGGCTGTGCCGGATACACGTGGGACCTCAACCTGCCTCAATGGGCACCCGAAGCTGCCAAGGCCTAGTATCCCGGGGAGATGAATAGGTCCCATGCCTTTAAGCGTCCCCCCTCCGAAGTGAGAATTTCCCGGGTCCGTCCCTTCACTCCCAATTGTATTGAGTCCTTCCAGCCCTGGGGTGCACCCAGCATACTACCGGGGGAAACAACTACCCATGAATTGGTTGCCTGGTACTGAATGGTACTGCCCACGCAACGTCCTTGCGGCCACGTTCAGGCTTCTGCCATGAGCGTCCTGTCTCACCGCACTTACACCGGCATAATCAACATACCCGAACCTATAATGACATACGACAATGCCAAAGAATACCGAGCACTGTAATGTACGAACAGACTCGCCGCATTCCTTCGACTCCCACACCAAGTACCAGCATAGATTTATTGCACACCACTAAGCCAACATAGTAGAATGCACATGATAGTAGACGACGCAATATAGTGAGAGAGTATAGCCGGGCAGAGTGATGGACAAGAGAGAGTAGAGACGCAGACTTGAACGGACGTTCCACTGTATTGATTGACTCGGCGACTCGAGCCCCGGCGACCATTCTTGGCCGGATCGCCATCCACCCGGCTGGAAGTCGATGGAAGGAGACGAGACTGTGGCTAGGCCCCCATGAGAGCATCGGCTGAACTTACCAGGGAAGAATCTTAGGCTTAGGTCTGCACGGCGGAAATGGATAGTATCGCGAGAATCTCCAGCCTTCGCAAAGTAGAAAACCATGCTTCGTTTTTGCTTAGTCCTCGAACCAAAAGAGCTACGGGTCCTCGAAGGCCGGGTACAGTAGCGAACCGTCAGTACGTACCCACGTGCTTGCGTGCGCACGCTGTTGTGTGGGACGCGGTGAAAGGCTCTGCGGCAAGCACTCGGTGGCTGAGCAAGGTGTGAGGCTGCTTAAAAGGAGCTAAACCAGATGTTCGACTTCCCTGTTATGCACTCTTTTTGCATTTTTTCATAACCGCTGCTTCCTTCACCAAATTGCTTCATACACATCTCCTACATATTGATTTCACTCCAAATTGTCAAAAGGGTCGGATTCGTGACCAACACCCCAGATTCGTGATTAACACACCATGACCTCGATAGCCCTAGTCACCCGTACCTGCTGTAACCTACCATAATCGGCATAAATTGGAAAAACGGATGTCAGATTCGTGATCAGCACCCAAATAACCAACCCCTGAGGAAGGTTTGGGCAAAAAACAATTTTCGACCTCTCCTCGATCTCTGGAGTCACGAACGTATTTACAATAGTGCCTTATGGCGATTTAAATCAGCTCACTTCCTACACATCTCCTACACATTTATTTCACTCTATATTCCCAAATAAGGGTTTACTTTGAACTGTGCTTCACTCACTTCTCTCACTTTTTGTATTATGCAACGTTTTGTGTTTTTCAGGCAATGTTAAACAGTGAGCTCACAGGGGGGGGGGTGGGGGGGGGGGTACAGCAGGTACGGGGGACTAGGGCTGTCGAGGTCATAGTCACCGTTTTTGCCCAAACCTCTCCCAGGGGGGTTATTTGGGGTGCTGATCACGAATCTGACATTCGTTTTTGAAATCTTGGCTAATTACGGTAGGTTATAGCAAGCACTTGTGACTAGGGTGTCGAGGTCATGGTGTAGAACACGAATCTGGGATTTGATTACGAGTCTGACCCTTTTGACAACTTAGAGTGAAACAGATGTCTAGATGTGTAAGAAGCAAATTAGTGAAGGAGGCAGCGGTTATGAAAAATGCAAAAATAGTGCATAGCATGGGAG
>OX377201.1:24754725-24813462 GCA_947396885.1 Heligmosomoides polygyrus polygyrus | reverse complement strand
AGCTGCAAGTAATTGACACCGCAACACCCTAAATATCGCTTTCGGTTAAAACTGTTCCGAACGCTTTCCAAGAACTCAATGTCCTTCTTTTTGCAAGGATTCCAAACTGTCATTCCAAGCTCCAATACTAGTCGTACATAGGATAAACCTGTAAATACACTTGGGGATCTTTCGATCGTAGAAGCCTGAACAGAGTGTAGATGTTACGGTTCGCTTTCCTCACACGTTTTGTAGTAAATGCTGAAGTCCAGGTTAGATTTAATCAGAACACCTAGATCTCGAACTTCACTTACAGGCATGAGACTTGTGGATTGCAGTTTGTTTAGAACCGATGTCTCAGTCTTCGGACCAACACTAGTTTTCTCCGCTGATAATGGAAGCTCCCACTGTTTGGACTATTGAACAACATATTCAATTGCTGCTTGTAAATCACTAATATCGTCCATGCCTTTAATACACTTGTAAATTTTTATGTCATCTGCGCACATCTTGCATATCACACCAAAATGCTAAATGGTTGTAGGTAGCTCATACGTATATATATATATATATATATATATATATATATATATATATATATATATATATATATATATATATATATCATCGAGAGGCTCGCATGACACAACCCAGTTTATCTCGTGTAGCACCGAACTCTCAATCCGTTCATCCCAACAGTTCTTCGGTAAACTAATGGATCATCCTCGGACACCTATCTCTGAGCTAAAGTGTCTATATTGCAACGCGCGTTCCCTTCGAAAAAACATTTCGTTCCTAAAATTTACAAATAAAAACCTCAATTGCGACGTAGCAATGGTAAGAGACACCTGATTAAACGAATTTGATATGCAACCAATTTTAGGCGAACTCTCCAATAATTATTGCTATATAAGAAGTGATAGAGGAAGCAAAAAAGGCGGAGGTGTTCTCATAATTGTTAAGCAGTCTATTGCTTTTGAAACCGTTATGACCGACTCGGTTCCTGATGCTTATAAAATCCTTTGTTGTGATTTGAAATCCGATCAGTTTACTGTAAGAATTGTAGTGGTCTACGGAGCTCCCAGCTGTAATTCAAACGATTCTGTCAAACTCATCGAGATAGTGAGCGATTTGTCATCTTCTGAGGTTAACTGCGTAATCTGTGGTAACCTTAACCTTACGGACATCGATTGGTCTAGAAATCCTCCTTCGTCCACTACTATGGCTTCAAAGCATTTCGTTCGCTTTTGTCAAACAAGTTTGTTCAACACGTCCGTTCCCAACTCGTGGCACTCATATATTGGATTTAGTTCTCAGTTCCCACAAAAATCTTGTGAAGGATACTAATATTTCCCCTCCGCTTGGCTCCGGTGACTACTGCTGCATAACATACAGCATTTCAGTCACCTTACACCGCCAAGCTTACAAATTACGCAGGGCCTTCAACATAGCCAATTACGACCAAATTTGTGAGAATTTATGTTATGTTAGATGGCGATTTCTTCTAGAAAATTTAGCAGTGTTGATGAAAAATATGAGTTCCTCCTTTCAACCCTCTGGCTGCACTACGGTTTTCGTTTCGTCTCACTACACTGCAGTTCGCCTAGTCTCAAAGCGCTACGTTTCTTTTCGTATCGCCTCACTGCGCTGTTTTTCGTCTTGTCTCACTGCGCTACTACGGTTTATTACGGTTAGTCTCGTCTCGCTGAGCTACGTTTTTTCGTCTGGTCACCGCTGCGCTGCGGTTTTTCGTCTCCTCTAGGTGCGCTACAGCTCGTCTCGTCTCACTACGCTGCGGTTCGTCTGCACTGCAGTTATCTTATCCCATTGCGCTGCGGTATTTTTGGCTCGTCTTACTACGTTACGTTTCATCTCGGTTACTGCGTTGCTGTTCGTCTCGTCTTACTGGGCTGAGGTCGTCTCATTGTCTCGCTGCGTTGTGGTCCTCTCATCGTCCCACTGCGTTGTGGTCGTCTGTTCATCTCACTGAGCTGCGGATCGCCTCCCTGCGCTTCGGTCGTCAACCTTGAGGTAAGTTGCTCCTTATTTAGTTTTCGATTTTCCTTTTCCTTGCTGTTGTTTTTTTTTGAGCACTTACGTTGATCGGTCGTCCTGCGGCGGTCAACGTAAGTTACTGTTGTTGCATATATCAAATTCCTTGCCAAGCTTTTGGGCGGCTCCCCACTGTGTGTTTTTGCATTGAGCTTCTTAACCATTAAATCGCCTACTTAACTTTAAGATATGGCGCCCAAAAAAGCAGTTAGTGAAGTAGCACCTTCATGGTTGGAGTCTGTTTTTGAACGATGGGATCACTACTTCAGCCGGATGGATAAGCTCTTCGAGATATAGATGGTCACCATCCAACAGTCTCAAAACAATATTCTTAATAGGATCGCTAGTCTTGAAAGTAAATTGGAAACTAGTAGGGGAGAACAACAAACCTGCCCACATAGCGCCGTATATAGCGCCCTAGTTAAATTTAAGGCAGATAAAAAGGTTGTCGACGACAAAGCCTGTCAAATTACATGGGTTGGCATGGGCGAAAAAGAAACCGATGCCGAAACTCATGCTTTTGACACTGCGGCACTAAAGGAAGTCATTGTCTCATCTGGGGAAGACGATCTTATGGCAGAGCTTGAGTCCGGTCGAGTAAATATACGCAGGCATCCTAAGGTCGTCAATAATCGAGACAAATCAAGACCCAGGATTATAAAAATAGGTCTAGCTAGCCAGCAACTGACGGATAAGTTGCTTTTCCATATGCGCTCAGGGCGAAGGTCTCTGACACAATGCTATGTCCATTCATACGCACGCCCAGACTATACGAGGGAGGAAATTGAGTACGACCGTGCTCTTCGCATTAAAGCGGGCAAGCTAAATAGTCAAGAAGGTAAACTCACATATGTTGTGCGTGACTTAGCTATCCACAAGCTTAAATTTCCGCGCGAGCTCCCTGCTTCGGGGCGCATCGAAAATGCTCCAGGTTTAAGCCAAACCACCCGTTCATCAGTATCAGAACACGAACACCCATCTACGGCTGGCGCTCATGTTGATATAACAAATCCGCAGCCCTCTAAAAGCAACGCCTAGGAAACGACTACAGCTGGCCCGTTACAAGTCAATCCTCACGAAAACGAATCTCCCTTCCTAAGTTCCATTAAGGACTGCTTTTTGCTAGCAAATGCGCGTTCTATTGTTAGTAAAATCCCCGACCTTAATTTCCTCCTAAAACATAAACCGTGCTGCTTCCTTATAACCGAGAGTTGGTGTAAACCTCACTCAATCCATAGTGCTACCCTCAGTCTTGATTCCGAGTATGATGTCCATCGGTGCGATCGTGTCGGTAACCGGAGAGGTGGAGGTGTGCTCGCAATAATTCGTAAAGATGTACAGCATCATGTGCAGACGTGTATTGATTTCGATGGTCAGGTGCAAGCAATTGCCTTGCACATCTACAAAAAACGATCTCAAAATCCTTCTTATTCTTGTATACCGGTCCCCTTATTCCGACTCTCAGGCCTTCGCAAATCTTACTGAATTTATGCGTGATCTCTGCAGTGGTTGGGATAGTCACATAGTTATAGCTGGAGATTTCAACCTTCATCTCATCGATTGGGATAATATGTGCGTAAGAGAAGGTGGAGCAACTTACTGCTCCAGAGTTTTACTTGAGTTTGTCCGAAACTTTAACCTGTGTCAAGTTGTTAAGGAGCCTACTTATGGGCTAAATATTTTGGATATCGTTTTGACCTCAAACCCTCTACTGCTTCAAGACATTACTGTTGGGCCACCCTTTAGCACGTCAGACCACAAAAGCGTTGTTTTCAAGCTTGTAAGTAATGCTCAACCTCCATACCTCCCGTGTTACCGCAGACACTTTAGAAACTTCAAAAAGGCAAACTTTGAACAAATCAATTCTGCGCTTTCTCAAATAAACTGGCTCCACATAAACAACCTCTGTCATACTGTTGAGGACTTTTATTCCTACTATGTGCATACATGTCAAAAGTTGATTGAACAGTATGTCCCCATCTCGCTGCACATGGAGAACCTTGCAAAGTATCCAAAAAAATATATCTCCTTAAATCCAAAGTTGACCTCCTGAGTTCAAACCCATCCACCCATAAAAGGGCTATGAAGTACTCGCGCAAGCTAAAGCGTACTCTTATGCGTTTCGAGATTGAAAAAGAGAAGAAAATTGCACAACACAAAAATAATAAGAGATTTTACAGCTTTTGCAGAAAAAGATTAAAACTGTGTGAATCCATTCCTAGTCTGATTACGGCTGATGGTTGTGTTCTTAAAGATGATTGGGTCAAAGCTGAGGAATTTGCGAATTACTTTCAATCAACATATAAAAAGCCTACTCAGAGCAGCTACACACTACCGCCTAGGACTCGTGCAGAGCTGGATTGGGTTGATATACCTAGTAACGTTGTTTATAGCGTACTCCGTAAACTTCCAAATAGAGTCTCCACGTCTCCGGATGACATCCCCTATATCTTCTTAAAGAATGCGGCCTTAGGTTTAACGTCTCCGCTAACTATTATGTTTAATAGAGTTTTACTTCAAGGCCAAGTGCCGCAACTATGGAAGGTTGGCCTAGTTCGTCCGATTTTTAAGAAAGGATCAAAAAACTTTGTTACAAATTATAGACCAATTTGTTTGACTTGTTCAACTAGTAAAGTGTTGGAACGTATAATCTGTCACCAAATTGCACATTTCCTCAAGATAAACGATTTAATTCATCCAAACCAACATGGGTTCCTTTCTTCCCGATCAACGTTTCTGCCCTCATATCTACGGTTCCGCTATGGCATAGAGAGATTGATAATCGTAATTATGTCTCGGTTTGTTTTTTAGATTTGGCAAAGGCTTTTGATTCCGTTCAGATTTCGTTACTGCTAAAGAAACTTTTCGCCTATGGTATAAAAGGACAACTCCACAAATTTCTAAAACCTTTTCTGGCAGATCGAGTCTAAATGGTCGTCGTAAATAATTGCAAGTCCCAGTCTTATATCACGCCGAGTGGGGTTCCTCAAGGAACCTGCCTCGGCCCTCTACTTTTTTTGTTGTATATAAATGACATTTTTGATGCGCTACCTGACGGCTGTTCCTGCAGCTTGTTTGCTGATGACGCCCAAGTTTTCACTATTAATAATTGTGACAGACGTCAAGAATCTATTGACACATTAGTTAAGTGGGCCTCAATATGGGAACTCGACATCTCGACACAAAAAACGGCAGTTATGTTGATTGGAAAAAACCATCCATCCTACACCTTTGAAATTGATGGGAATCCCTTAGCGATCATTCATGAAGTATGCGATCTTGGAGTTTACTACTCAGACGAATTGAACTTTAAATGTCATATTGACCGCATTGTTTCCCGAGCAAATTCGATTGCAAATTTCATTCTAAGAGCGTTCAAAACCCGTGATATTACTGTTCTCTTCCAACTTTTCGTTATGTATGCTCGTCCCATACTTGAGTATTGCTCACCTGTGTGGTCACCCTATTGCCGATCAGATATTGAATTGATAGAAGGTGTCCAAAAAAGTTTCACGTACCGTTGTTTTGCTCGCATCGGAAATATCAAAATTTCTTATGGGCAACGTCTTAAAAAGTTAGGAGCCCCACTCTTGAACACCGACGAGTGGTAGCTGATTTTGGCCTGATGTACAAATTTATTTCAAGAGAAATATCTATTAAATTGACCGATCTCTTTGAATTATCCCAAGCTATCGGTACCACTCGTGGTCATGCATACCGAATCAGGCCAGATAAAACCAACACTCGGTCCTTTCAAGGAAGTTTCCTTGGTAGAGTCGTCTCACTGTGGAACAGTCTAGACTCTTCTTTTTTCCAGAGGAAAAAATCTTCTCTGTTTCAAATTTATCTGGCCAATTTGCTAGCACAAAACGAGAATTGGCACTCATAATTCCAATATCAAATGTTCGATGCTCAATTAGCCGTTTTTGTCAAGTAATATCAGCATTGTAGTTTTTTTTTTTCTTTTCTTACGACTCCCTTCCTGATGTCAGTCATGTTCACATCTGCTGTTTTTACTGCTCCGTGGTACCATGCATTGAGTTTTTGGGTCGTGGCAGGCGAAATTGCAGGGAAGTCCCTTTAATTCTTTTTTTAAATTGTTAAACAAAATAAAATGTTTTGCAATCCTATATTCTTACAGAAGTATCGCGGCCTTCAAAGCAGTTTAGAGCCTTCAAAGCAGTTCAGAGCAGTTCAATATGGCTTCCTCTTCCTGCGCACTTGCTGCGCATCGTCTCGCCTATTAACAGCCGCGACCCTTCTTCTCTTGTTCTTGTTAACGGGCTATAGCTTTTTTTTAGCTTTTTTAGTCTTTTTTAGTTCTTCCTGCAGTTGTTTCTAGGTGTTTTGTTTAGATGTCTTTAGATGCTTTTAGCTGCAATAGTTCGTTGTTATTCTCTTGTGTTCTTTTTTCTGGCATCCCTTTACAGTTGGTTTCAATGCTGACCTAAATGTCTAATTCACTGTGTTTCTTGACAATCTCTACATCATTTTTTTTCTCTTGCTCCCCACTCTGTCACGCATTTATAGTGCCTCAGAGATGTATGGATGCTTTCTTAGCTGGGTGTTGCCACTAAAGGACTATCACACCACAAAAGATTTTCATAAGAATTTCATAGGCTTCAAAAAAAATCACACCACAAAAGATTCTCATAAATTTCATAGGCTTCAAAAAAAGTTACTAAGTAATTATTATATTAAAATACAATATAAATGATAGCCTTTGAAATCTCAATCTATTCAAACGTTCCCATTGATTCGTCTCGCCTACACGCCTCCTCCTCTCCCAGCCATCGCCTGGGGTACGTACTAGTTCAATGAGGTCCTTGAAATACAGGGCCCGCCCCGGTATGGCTCGGCCAGTTGCGTGCTGGGAGGGTCGTAGTTCTAGCGTTTCCGGCGACAGTTCAGAGAGTTCGGCAATTCAGTAAATCCAGAAATTAACTTTTTGTGTCAAATTATATATTGTCTGCCTTTTTAATGACTACCTCTTATTTTTTTCTCTCCCTCAGTGACTTTACTTGACTTTACATTCGTCCTACAGTGGCCCCTCTTATCTGAGAAAGCTCCTTGCCGTCCATTTTTTTGTTGCTTTCTAAGTGGTTATTAACTACTTTGTGTAAACTACTTTGTGTATGGGTTACATAGCCAATCTTATGCGTGTTCTGTTTTTTACCCGGTTACAGAGTATGGTTATTGGCAATAAACGAATAAACGAATAAACGAATAAACTATGCGCAGCCAAGCCAGGCTAGAAGCGGTGCAGAACAATTTCACTCGAAAGCGTTGGATACGGCTTTACGGTTATGACTACACGTCCATTCCACCTTCAAATGTTCGGAACAAAATTCTCAATCTTTCTAGTTTGCTACTTCGCAGGAAGGGAAATGATTTGCTCATGATTTACAAAATGATCACTGAAAGAGTAAGCTTACGTCCCGACAAATTTTACACAGCATCTTCTTCAAACACGCGTGGTTGTAGGACAAAAATTCTTTTTTCTAAGGCAAGGTCACGACTGCGAGCTTCCTTTTTTACCCAAAGAGCTGGTTCGGAGTTTCTAAAATTTTCTAAAAAAATATGGTCTACCGAGTTCCATTCACAACTGAAAAAGCTCATTGACAGGTACATCAAAGGATGATTCATTAGGGTGGTGTATTTCTAATCATCTATCATGTTTGCATGTTTTGTTCTTCTCGTTGTGTTTATATTTTATTGTCTTTTCGGATAACTGGTTCTGTCTGCATGAATATCCACGTACTATAAATAAATAAATATATATATATATATATATATATTTCGCCGGCGGTCCCTTGCATAGTGCTGCATAGCATTCGAAAGAGTGATTTGCTCTATCAGAGCATGTATTGCATTTTTTTCATCATGAATTTTGTCAATTTATAGGTCGTTGAAGTGAAAAGTGAAAAAGCGAAAAAGTAGCCATTTGCGCACTTGTTCTCTCCGCTTAGGTTTGTAATTTTTTATTTTTATTATTTTTTTATTTTTTTATTATTTTTTATTTTTCATAGTTTTTTATAGCACTTGGAAAACAATGTTCTGTACTACAAGAATATGTGTTGATTCTATTTTCTCACTCGCCCTTTATTGATTTTTAGGCCATCAAATTGGGAATTCCAAATTTCCCGTCCGAATTTTTACAAAACTCCGGTTCTGTGGTTGAACTTTTTTGCTTGATGTTATATGTCGTTTGGAAGAGGATGTATTGCTCAGTTTATGGACTCACGCTGATTTCTGTCGAATATCAACAACTGGCTGACAAGATGCGCAGGGAACAGCCCAGGCTCGACAATGTTCGCTTGCCGCACGATAACGCGCGCCCACACATCGCGAAGACGACTTCTCAGAAAATTCTAGAACTCGAATGGGAAGTTCTGCCGCATCGATCGTACAGCCCAGATCTGGCCCCAAACGACTACCACCTTTTTCGATCACTTCAGCATCATGTGGAAGGGGGGCGTTATGAAGATCGTGACCACCTCGAAAATGACCTCCGACCTTTTTTCGCCTCCAAGCCGCCGGATTTCTACGCCAGAGGCATTCGAAGTCTTGTGGAACGTTGGCGGAGAGTAGTCGATGTTGACGGAAATTATTTGGTTAATTAACAAAATGTTGATAAAATATTGTGTTATTTTGAAAGAATTGTCGTATTTCTGCAGATACTTTCTGGACACTCTAGGCTTTATGGTGTTGCAATCCGCCATTTTGAAATCTCTTACAAGTTTGTGTTTTTCATGTCTTGCTCCAAGAGCCAGCTTAAAAACAATCGTAGAGTGGTCACTGTTCTCAATGAGTGGATAAATTCTAATTGCATCCATGAAATTCCGTTCATTCCTGTGTAATGTAATATAAAGTTTGATTACCAAGTTTGAGGCATCAGGCCCGCGTGGCAGTGGTGAGCAACCGCTAGTATTTCTCGTGCCTATCAATACTATATTTTTTACCCACCTCACCTCAAACACATGGAGGAAGTAGACGTATCCGAACCTCCACCATGAGGTGTCCCTGAGTGACCGTAGTGAGTACGGGGGGATTCCCAGAAATCAGAAAACAGAAACCCGCCTTCGTCAGTAAACAGAAATCAGAAAACAGAAAAGCCGAAAACGCCAGAAAATAGAAAATCAGAAAACAGAAAATTTCGAAATTATCATACGACCTAACTATTCTACCCAAGCTCCATTTTTCCAGTAGCAAATACTTTTGTATGACTAGAAATTTAGTTGTAGATCAGCGTCTTAAATTGCAAGCGTTTTTAAAAATGTCTAGCACATTCCAAATTCAATTCAATCGGCAAGTTGTAAATCTTGACTGGTAGATCCTAGGAATCTCTACATTTGAAGTACGCAACATTAATTAACAGCTCTCCTTCACAACTAACGCCTCAATTAATGGTCCCCCTAGTAAGAAACTGGTCTTTCATAGTACCGAGTACGATGAAGGCCCATTTACCACTGTTTGCATGTTTCAACTCTATTGCTTGAATTTATACACACCCTCGCAACATACTCTAGAGCTGTTCAGAGATTGAATATTACTGACTCCGCCAGAATCTGTATTCCTAGTTCGTCTCGTTCTTCGAGAGTACCTTTCGTTGTAGGTAGGCTACAACGGAAGGTATTCTCGAAGATCCTAGTTTCAGCGTAGCTGAACATTTTTAGACCAACTCACCAATGCTCTTTTTAGCACCTAGTTACTCCTTAGACGACTAAAGATGTTGTGTACTTACTTGATATTTCATAGAACAATAAGAAACCGTAATTGAATGGGCTGTCAACACAACAATTTTTGGGTGAAAATGCTTCCTTGAATCCGTAGAAATTACACATAGAATAGGGTCAAGCATATACCGTCTCCATCATATTATTATCATTTCTCCTCATATCTACAATTTCAGTGGAAGAGCAGTAGAGCTTTCTTGCTCTACAAGAAGGGAGATGAGCACGACATTGGTAAGTATCGCCTGATCTGCCTGCTGTCCGTAGTCTACAAGCTGTTCAGTCGAGTGATCCTGAATATTAGCAGAACGCTGGACGAAGGGCAGCCATGCGAACAAGCAGGATTTCGGAGAGGATTCAGCACGATCGACCACATACACACTATCACGACGCTCATCGAAGTGTTGCGAGAGTACAAGCTGCCGCTGTGCCTTACGTTCATCGACCTGAAGAAGGCATTCAACTCCGTCGAAACTGAAGCGGTCATCGACGCCCTGCTCACTCAGGGTGTTCCTACTCTGTACATCAGAGTCCTTCGAGGGCTGTGCAGTGGATTCACAAGCAAGATCTCAAACGAAGAACGTCCGACTCCGTGCCCAAGTATTCGACTCTACCGTTCTTCCTGCCCTGACAAACTCCTCATGGACCTGCGCCATACGAAAGAATACGGTGGATTCACGACCAAGATCTCAAACGAAGAACGACCGACTCCGTGCCCAAGTATTCGACTCTACCGTTCTTCCTGCCCTGACATACTCCTCATGGACCTGCGCCATACGAAAGAATACGGTGGATTCACGACCAAGATCTCAAACGAAGAACGTCCGACTCCGTGCCCAAGTATTCGACTCTACCGTTCTTCCTGCCCTAGCATACTCCTCATGGATCTGCGCCATACGAAAGCAGAGTGAACACGTGATCAGGGTCGCGCAGCAAGGAACCGAGAGGATGATGCTTGGAGTGATAAGATTCAGGAAAGCCAGAGAAAACGCCTCCAAAGGTCCGAGCGTCGTCTACGTCCGAAGATCAGAGACGCTGTCGGCCAAGTCAGACACCTATTGGACGAGAGCAGTCACCGACTGGATTCCGCACCAGGACGCCCATCGACGCGTTGGCTGGACTTCTTCGTGAAAGCCCTGAACGATCGATATGACGCTCTTCGTGTCCCTCGAGCGAAGAGGATCCATTGGAGCACTCTGGCTCACGACACGGACGTATGGAAAGACTGCTGGTGTCCGCTTGAACAAATCGATGATCAATGGGACGACAGATGATACAGGTGATTCATGAAAAATTCCTTGCATCACTACTGTACCACTACATACATCAGCAAAATCAAAGCTAATTAAAACTTTCCTATCTCTAATTTTTGGCAACTAAAAGCTGATCAGTGTTAAGAGTTAGAAAACAGTTCACCAGAGGCCCCCAAGATTTACAACTTGCCGATTGAATTGAATTTGGAATGTGCTAGAAATTTTTAAAAACGCTTGCAATTTAAGACGCTGATCTACAACTACATTTCTAGTCATACAAAAGTATTTGCTACTGGAAAAATGGAGCTTGGGTAGAATAGTTAGGTCGTATGATAATTTCGAAATTTTCTGTTTTCTGATTTTCTATTTTCTGGCGTTTTCGGCTTTTCTGTTTTCTGATTTCTGTTTACTGACGAAGGCGGCTTTCTGTTTTCTGATTTCTGGGAATCCCCCCGTACTCACTCCGGTCACTCAGGGACACCTCATGGTGGAGGTTCGGATACGTCTACTTCCTCCATGTGTTTGAGGTGAGGTGGGTAAAAAATATAGTATTGATAGGCACGAGAAATACTAGCGGTTGCTCACCACTGCCACGCGGGCCTGATGCCTCAAACTTGGTAATCAAACTTTATATTACATTACATAGGAATGAACGGAATTTCATGGATGCAATTAGAATTTATCCACTCATTGGGAACAGTGACCACTCTACGGTTGTTTTTAAGCTGGCTCTTGGAGCAAGACATGAAAAACACAAACTTGTAAGAGATTTCAAAATGGCGGCTGTCCAGAAAGTATCTGCAGAAATACGACAATCGACTCATCGCCGTCACCCTGTGCGGTCGCGTTTGTTGCCTCTCTCTCGAATATTCTCTATTTCCTTAGCCCATTGCCTTGCAAGGCTCTGTTAGTAGCGTCTAGCATTTCTCTTCGTTGCATTAGCTTCTGTTAACTTTTTCGGAGAATTTCTTCCTTCGGTTGCTAGCCCAGTGCACATCGGATTTCCTTGATTCGCGTCCTCTGTTTTGAGATATTGATTTCCCTTTTTTTATCGTAAATCAAATAGAGCAAACCTGCCATGGCTCGCACAAACCGAAGGAAGAATGCTGACAGTGCTACTCAGGCTTCTTCTGTTTTGGACAGCACCAATGTAGAACAGCCTGAAGCTTTGCAAGGCATGGACTTGAAAAGACTCTCTATTAGCTCGCTTCTCAAAAAAAACTCTGAACGCATCTCCGACCAATTCACATTGCAAATGCTTAATGTGCTTGGAGAGAAAATTTCTGAGCAATTCTCTGAACATGCGGAGGCTGAGAAGCGAGGAAGGAGTATAGTCATCTCGGGAGTCGAGGAACCGGAGGAGAGCCTTCCGCCATCTCAACGCAGGTCAGAACTCAGGAATAAAGTTTTAGGAATACTCGACGTATCGCAGGTTGACTGTGAGCCTGCGAAGATGTACAGAATGGGAAGGGCAGATGCTTCAAAGCCGCGCTTAGTTAAGGTCGTTTACCATGCCAGTTTTATTGGCGGAAGGCCTTAGCTAATGCACGGCTTCTGCGCAGTGCAGGATATAGCAACGTGTTCGTGCGAAGGAGCATGACTTTAGAGGAGAGAAGGCAAGACTGTGAGCTGAGGCAGGTTGCTAAGGACAGAAACAAAGGTAAGACAAGGAGAGAGTGGGTGGTTCATCGTGGGCAGCTTAGGCATGTTTCCGAGCTCAGCAACAGGGGCTCGGGAAACGCTTGAGGGCGCATGGTGATCCTCCCACTCTCACATGTTACTTACTAAATGATCGAAGCATGGTTAATATGCTGTTTCATTTTCACCACTTCCTGTCGACTGTAAAGCCCGACCTGGTTTTTGTAACCGAAACATGGCTCAGGGAAAGGATAAAGGACAGCGAGATTCTTGTCAACTTGCCCTATACGGTGTATCGAGCTGGCCGGTGCAGTGGCAGAGGTGGTGGAGTTTGCTGCGCCATCCGAAACACAATAAATGCAAGTGTGTTACACCATAGTTTCCCCATGATAGCAGATGTCCTTTGCGTTGACATTTTTTCCTGCAAAACATCTCAGCCGAATCTTATACGATTTATTGTCGCATACCGACCTCCTAACTCAACAAACTCTGAAGACGAGGATCTTGTTGAATTTCTTTCATCACTGGTTGCGGTTAGAGACAAAACTATAATTCTAGGTGACCTTAACCTAGCAGTTGATTGGAGGAATAACATCAATTCGGTTAAGTTCGTCTCGTTCTTCCAGGAAGCGGGTTTCACACAATTTGTCACTGAGGCTACACATGGAAACAGCATTTTGGATGTGATTCTATCAACTTCCCCTATGGTTACCAACGTACATACTTTGCCACCACTAGCCAGCTCTGACCACTGCATCGTACAGTTTGATTTACGTTTATCGGTCTTACCAAGTATTTCTATACCAACTCCTGACTTTCATTCCACTGATTCTGTCTCGCTTAGGCAAAGTCTTTCGGAAGTGAACTGGTTCAATGTATTCGACTACTATACGACAGCAGATGATGTATATCAAAGATTCTGCCGCGTTGTTTATTAAAACCTGGTTCAGTTCGTTCCTTTCAAAAGTACGATATCATTCAGTCCAAGCCTCCTCCGACACATTGTCAATTTTCTGGCTCAAAAAGAGCGACTATTTTAAAAAACAGCAAATCCTTTAAATAGTACTTCCTACAAAAATGTTTGTGTCAATATTGATTACCACCTGAAAAAAATTGGGCTAATCGTGAGCGGAAACTAGCCAGGAAAGCATCGATGAATCAACTTCATCGATTGGTACGTAGCAAGCTCAAATCGACCGGAGCTCTTCCAGCCTTTACCGACATCAACGGTAAAATGTGCTCTTGCGATAAGATGAAAGCAGTCGCTTTAGGCAGCTTTTTCGCTGGCTTTTCTCTAATGACGGTTCCTCTGTAGCGCCTGGAATTTTATATGTTGGCAGAGATGGTGCAGAAGCAGTGCGCGCCTTTACCAGCGTTTTCTTTCATCCTGATGACGTTTACAAAGTTCTTAGGAATTTGAAACCTTCTACTACTGAACCGTCTGATGGAATTCCTCCTATTATTTTCAGGAAATGCGCCCGTGAGTTATCTAAACCTCCGCGATGATCTTCAACATTTCCATGATGCTAGGAGAGGTTCCGCGGGCATGGAAACATGCAATAGTGACAGCCATTCCAAAAGTTGAAGCTCCTCAGTCTGTATCTCAGTTTCGTCCTATCAGCATAACACCTACCCCAACTAAAGTTATGGAAAAAGTTATCAGAGAGAAATTTTTGACTTGGTTGCAAAGAGTCCATGCTATTCCACATGGGCAACATGGTTTTGTTCCTGGACTTTCAACTGCTACAAATCTTGCAGACAGCTTGCTTGATTGGAGGGTAGCTCTAAACCAAGAAAAAATGATAGATGTTGTTTACATAGACTTGTCTAAAGCCTTCGATAAAGTATCTCATTCGAAATTGCTCGTTAAACTGCGTTGTCTGGGTGTCAGTGGAAACCTTCTAAGCTGGTTCGCTCCTTATTTGGAGAGCAGACTTATGACTGTTCGAGTAGGGGTTGAGTATTCTGATAGTGCCTCAAGGTGGAGTATTGTCACCTCTTCTCTTCCTCTTGTACACGGCCGATGTTTTTGATGTCATAACGAGGTCTGTTAATGTCAAGGTTAAAGCTTATGCTGATAACATCAAGTTATATGGTATTTACGGTCGAGAAGGATGTGGTGAAACATGTTCAGCTTTAAACATTGCTTTGACGAACATATGCCACTGGGCGTCGGAATTTAATTTGGCAATTAATACGGAAAAGTGTTCCGTGCTTCACATAGGGGAAGGGCAAGCCGGTCGTTACACCATAGGTGATGTGCCGTTAAGCAACTGTGAGACAGTGAAAGACCTTGGTGTAATCGTAGACTCCAGGCTTGATTTTTCATACCACATTGAAAAAGCTACACAGAAAGCCTACGCTGCCCTCTACTCCATTTTTCGTAATGTGTGCAGTAACAACCCCAAGATTCTCGTTAAATTGTACAAAGCATACGTCCCTCCTCATTTAGAGTACTGCTCTCAGATATGGAGCCCCATGGCCAGAAAACACATAACTAAACTCGAAATGGTCCAGAAAACCTTTACTAGACTTGTTTATTTTCGACTGCGTCAAGGAGTTTCTTGGGGGGATCTACCCAGTTACGATGAACGTCTGAAACTGCTAGGATTAAGATCATTATTGAACAGAAGGATTATTTTTGATTTGACTTTTTGCTTTAAATTACATCGTGGAGAGTTGAAACTCCGGGCCAGCAAGTACTGGATTTTTAGACCTTGTGGCTTAAGAGCTGGTTCATTCAACCTTCACTACCTCCCGATTCAAATGAAGAATTACACGCAGTTATTCAATTGCCTTTTCTCTCGGGTGGCAAGATGGCTTAGACGTTTGCCGGTTGAGGTTTTGAACCCTGTAAACAGCCGTATTTTAAGGAACGTTTGGAAAAAATCAACGTTTTGCAGGTGTTAGGGATTTCCGATTCTCGATGATGCTTTCTCGCTGCTCGTGACCTTGAACCGCTTAGCCACGTTATGGTTCCTGCTCCTCTGTGATCTTGAACGTGCTGATGGCTTTTTCGTTGCTGACGAGATTATTAGTTTTATGTATAACCTTTCTTCTGTAGTGCGTGCGGTGACTTCTCTTCAGCTTTTTTTTCTTGATATCCTTTTTTTGTCACTCATTCATGTGGGTCCCTAGGTTTCATCCTAGACTGTACTTTTAGTAATACATCCTCCTTTATCTAAAATTACTTCACACTTTTTGCTTCGCGCGCCACAGGTGGTTTGCCCTAGTTCCCATGGGGCGGCCAGCGTACCCATGTGCCGAAGTTCCGGCAAGTACCACAAGGGCGTCATAGCTGGCTGACGCGGACAAACAACCTCGTTGCCACGCAGTGATATCTGCCCATTTTCCTGACTATCATAGCCCGTCTTAAAATTACATGCCACCAGGGACCTACGTGGGTGAGTCTTTAACGTAAAATATTTTCTATTTGGTTACTGAAGAGTCGTCACTGCCATTTTTTTACTATTGTTTTTTTTTACTAACGCTTTCTTCTTCATTCTCTTTTCTGCACATGGTTGTTTCTGCTTCTTTTTCCTTGAATTTAGTGCACGTCTCCTTGGCGTATAGAATAAACAAATAAATAAATTTTTTCAAAATAACACAATATTTTATCAACATTTTGTTAATTAACCAAATAATTTCCATCAACATCGACTACTCTCCGCCAATGTTCCACAAGACTTCGAATGCCTCTGGCGTAGAAATCCGGCGACTTGGAGGCGAAAAAAGGTCAGAGGTCATTTTCGAGGTGGTCACGATCGTCATAACGTCCCCCTTCCAAATGACGCTGAAGTGATCGAAAAAGGTGGTAGTCGCTTGGGGCCAGATCTGGGCTGTACGATCGATGCGGCAGAACTTCCCTTTGAGTTCTAGAATTTTCTGAGAAGTCGTCTTCGCGATGTGTGGGCGCGCGTTATCGTGCGGCAAGCGAACTTTGTCGAGCCTGGGCTGTCCCCTGCGCATCTTGTCGGCCAGTCTCTGCAGTTGGGTAGAGTAGAACTCGGCAGTGATTGCCGTTTTGTCAGGCAGCAGCTCGAAATGATGGATCCCAAAAACTCACCACCAGACGCTCAGCATGACTCTCCTCGCATGAAGCTCACCCTATACGAAAGATTTCGGCTCTTCATTGCGTTGCCACCATGCACGTTCACGTGTGACGCACTTTGGACTGGTCACCACCATCCAAGTGTTTCTTCGTCCACAGCAGAAACACTTCGCTTCCCGGGATGGAGCAATTCAAATTCGAGTGCAGTCCCAATAAAGGGAGACAGCTTGTACACATATTCAAATAACAGTTGAGATGGAAGCACATGCAACATAATGTACAACGTGATTCAGCCACAAGATTCTCGAGGAAGCCCAGGGATGGGGGTGGATACGCCAAGACGACGAGGGGTAGAACGCACGTCCCTTATAAGGTGGACCCCTCACTGGGATTGGCCCAAATCTCGGTACTTGGTGGCCTCGTAACCGCTTGTCATCGGCGGACAACCCGAATAAGGAAATGCTGGATCCACAAATTCCCGTAGCTACCCCTTTTGCCCAGTCATGTGGTAGGAAACCGCTAGGTTGTCCGGAAAGTTCTCAAATTGAACTACCACAACTTTCTCAAATCTTATCGGATTTAGTCAAAACAAGTACCGTTCGAATCAGCACACTTTTGCCAGCGGGCCACCAGGCGACTTATTCCATCAGCAAAAAAAATTGGTGGTCGACCGAGATTCGTCAAAAACCACGAACACTGTTTTGCCTTGCTCCTGGTTGGTGAAGGTTTTACCAGCGAGAAAGTTCTGAAAGTGTTTAAAAAGTGGTAGCCAGTTGGTGAGAGCTCTGAAGAATCTGGCAGATGAGGCAGAACTTCAACCCTTAATTCGTTCAGTTTTCGAACAGTGATCTGTGAAATGTGTGGGCTGGCTTTATCGTACAAAAAAATCGGGTCTCTTCTGTTGACCAAAGCTGGCTGAAGCTAACGCAATTTAATGGAGATTCGCTTTGGCAAAATGCCTAGGGGATTCGTCGGCGTCCATTCACTGTCCGGAACGTTTCCCCTTATCATACAAGACCCACTTTTCATCGCAAGTGATGATTCGATCGAAAACAGGTCAGTTTTGTTGCGTAAGATAGAGAAGAACAAGTCTCGAAACATGAGAATTTTCGCCGTTCTCTCAACTCGTGGGGCACCCACTTTCCGAAGTTTTTCACCTTCCCAAGGCGTTTCAAAGCATCGGCAACAGCAGTTTTACTTAGTCCAGCTCTTCCGCGACCCCACGAACTGTTTGGGATGGTTCAGCTTCCTCCAATTCCTCCAACTCGTCGCACAGGATTGCTCCAGGTTATACTTATGCTCGAATGACCCATTCGAATAGGTATTCGAATGATTTTCATTCGAATTTGAATATTCGAATTCGAGTATTCGAAAAATCGCGTTTTTCGAATGTATTCGAATTCGAATGCTCAAAAAATCGCGTTTTTCGAATGTATTCGAATTCGAATATTCAAAAAATCGCGTTTTTCGAATGTATTCGAATTCGAATATTCAGAAAAATTGCGTTTTTCGAATATATTCGATTTCGAATGCTCGAAAATTTTCGGTATTCGAAACCATTCGAATATTCGCAATTTCCCAGAAAGCAAAAATTATTCGAGTATTCGAAAAGTGTCATTCGAATGCCCAACAAGAATTTGTGTATCGGCGTATTTTGAAAAGGCTTGGTGGGTTTCTCGGGTAATTTGGGTCGCCAAAACGGTTCTGTCTGTGAGTCAAAGCTGTGGTACGATGGTGGCTCGGTGCCCGGATACTGAGCGCCTCATCGATACTAGTCACTTCCCGAAAAGCCCTGTTAAGAGGGAGAACTTCCACAACGTCTCACAATGTTGAATTGCAAAAAATTTTCCACGGAGAATCGCTGCAGTGGTGAATGACCGATCGAGGACCAGTAATCGTCGCCACCCCGATTGGTGAACTCTGAGAGAAGACCACTTTCACCGATAAAAGTATGGATAGTATCAACCGGTATTGATTGCCTGATCAATCTGTGACATGGTCTTCTGAATTAAGGCGCTCGCTGGAGACGTCTGAATATTTTCCAGTATTTTGTATACCTATTCTACGCTTATTTTATGCACCTGTTCCTGTCAGTAATTTCTGACACATCGACGATCGACAGCTCTTAGCGCGCTCCTATATAGTATCAGACGTTTTTTTAGATCTTAGATTATGGACATAAGGGTTAGTTTGATCTGGACCAGTTTTGCATTCCACTCAAGCAGTTCTGGAAGCTATTTTCGCCGTAAACGTAATAACGTAAAGGATGAAGGACAGCAGAAGGAAGGATAAAGGTAAATTCTTGTTTGGGAGGTACCAAGCATTCCACATTTATTACTGCGCCTGTGCAAAGCGGCCGAGGAAGAGTAGGAATTGTTAACAAAAAAAATTGAAAATGATGGTTCAAGCGGCGTTTCAAACGGACGTTATTTGTCCTTCACGCTGCAGTTAAGAGTCTGAGACCACAAGCTAGCAAATGTCTGCAGGATGGGCGTGAGGGTCAACAGGGTGCGCTTCTGTCTTCTGTCACGTCGGGTGTCTCCTGGTGCAGAAGGGTACCTCATGAAGTCGGCTTTGTAATTTTCGTCACGCTATACTCTTCTGCTCCTCCGTGGTCTGAATGCTCTGCTTCTGGATTTCGTTTCTACAACGACTACCGTTCCGCAAAAGCTATATTATAAGGAAGGACTTCACAAAGGGGAGGCGGCGTAGGTCGGCCGGATGTTATCGATCGATTTTATCGATTTTTGTTCTGAATTGGCCATTTGAAGTGGGATTCGCATGGATACGTCGGCCGTATGCCGGACTTCACAAAGGCGAGGCGGCGTAGGTCGGCCGGATGTTATCGATCGATTTTATCGATTTTTGTTCTGAATTGGCCACTTGAAGTGGGATTCGCATGGATACGTCGGCCGTATGCCGGACTTCACAAAGGCGAGGCGGCGTAGGTCGGCCGGATGTTATCGATCGATTTTATCGATTTTTGTTCTGAATTGGCCACTTGAAGTGGGATTCGCATGGATACGTCGGCCGTATGCCGGACTTCACAAAGGCGAGGCGGCGTAGGTCGGCCGGATGTTGTATGCCGGACTTCACAAAGGGGAGGCGGTGTATGTCGGCCGGATGTTATCGATCGATCTATTTTTCTGAAGTTTACCGTAGTTTATCAATATGTTGGCTGGAGAATAATTACATTCACAAGTTCATCGCAAATAAGAAATATTTATTCCTACCACTTACTTGGGTGAATCACCAGAACGAAATGAGACTGGCCCTCATGGGTAGCCTATTCCTAGCTACTTGTAATACATTTTGTGGCCGCAAAATCGACACTGTGATATTTCACATTTGTAGGTGAGCAGGACAGACTTGCTACAGATTTTCGTGTAGTACTTTGTCGTCAGTCCTTCACTAGCTGCCGCTAGGCAAAAGCATTGTTTCATGAAAGTTCTTTAACAGTCAGCCTGCCACCAATTTCAAAAAGGATTGTTTTAAAGTGACCTAGAAGCTTACAGTGGCTCAACCAGATGATGTTCCCTTCAAATGTGTTGTAAACCTTTCGTTTGTTCCTCACAAGCAGCAATTAACAAAACACTAGTATTCCTTTGAGAAAAATTCGTATTCCACTAAGCAAGGAAATTAGACGCTTCCATAAGCCCTTTGATCGTTCTACGTGTAAGTTCTCTATCTCATTTTTACGACTCACATGGGGGTTTATGAGATGCCTGTCGATAAAAACCTCGCGCTTAATAGGAAGGGATCCGTTATGTATTGCTTCCCTTTTCTCTTCTGTGTTGCCTTCAATCATGTCTATAATACAGCCTGATTTTTCATTCGAATTCGAATATTCGAATCGAATATTCGAATTCGAATATTCGAAAAATCGCGTTTTTCGAATGTATTCGAATTCGAATGTTCAAAAAATCGCGTTTTTCGAATGTATTCGAATTCGAATGTTCAGAAAAATCGCGTTTTTCGAATATATTCGATTTCGAATGCTCGAAAATTTTCGGTATTCGAAACTATTCGAATATTCGAAATTTTTGGAAGAGCATAAGTATACTCCAGGTCGACCACTACGAGCGTCATCTCCGAGGCTGAAATCTCCGGTCAGAAAATTTCTAAACCACTTGCGACAGTGCCTTCTCCAACACTATTGGTCCCCACACTTGAATGATTTGTCGCGCTGTCTCGGCTGCAGATTGTTCCAATTTGAAGTTGATATAAGACACCGTTCGGAATTGCTCCTTCGACATACTTAAATAAGCCTTCAAGAACAGAAATATAAAACAACGTTGAGACCCAAATTATTTAGTCAGATAGAGCGAAGAGTTCTGTATAGAAAGTAGCAGTAATGCGCAATGGAAGCTGAATTTTTACTTAATAATAGACGAATGAAAAATAGTAACACAAAACGCTGGGAACTTTCCGGACGAAGTAATACTATGGAATCGCGGCAGCGGTGCTCAGGAGCGCTCAGTATACACCGGCGATGCCTCCTCCAGCAAGCGCGTGGGAACAGTGGATAATGATGTTGCTACGAGTGATGGCTCTCGTGTATTGTGTACTTTTGCATGTCCACTGATCGGTTGAGGTTCAAGGGGTTCTGACGTCCACACAGTTTTCAGGCGTTTTCTGCAGATGTTTCCAGCTGTATGCTGTGGAAAGTAACCTTTTTGGGACTTCCTTGTTCCTGACCGATTTTTAACCACAAGAGAATGAGAAAGATGCTTAACGTAATGATGTGTATATGTTCATTCCTGAACATATACTAAAATTGGAACAATACAGAGAAGATTAGCATGGCCCCTGCGCAAGTATTGTAGATGTGATTCATATATCGCAGTCTCCCGTGCGGTCTGTTTATTTCCTGCTCTGTTCCGTCCTCCGGATCAGCAACTACGACAGGCACCGCGTTCACTGGATTAATTTCTCTGTTTCGTCGGTCAGCAAGGAACCTAGTGGCGGTTCTATTCAACTACTTTAGAACGAAGCCACCAGGAAAGGTAAATCCGGTGGACCTGTTTAGTCGTCTTGTGTGTTTGCTCCTAATCGATCATCGTTTCCTCTGCGTCACTACCTCCCACAATGGCACCCGCAAGGACCACCGCACAGAAAGCGAACAGAGGCGTGGCCACTGATGGTGACGGAGGCATGGTGGGATTCGACTCGAATGAAGTGTCGGCAGCAATGGTGCAGATGCAGGCAGATAAGAAGACTCCAACGTTTTTAAAAACTCTTATTGGCCACATATTTAGCGTACAGAAGCAACTCTGTACGGTCCTGGCGAAGAACCAAGAGTTGCAAGAACAGATTTCTTGTCTGCGAGAGTAGAACATTGCCTTGAAGGCCGCACTGGCTGATGCAGGGAAGAGAGAAGTGTCACAATCTCTTCCTGAAGATCCAGTCAGTGTCATGTCCTTCATCGAGAAGAAAGAAAGGCAACGGTCAATTGTTATCTCAGGCATTCCCGAGTTTAAAGATCCAATGTCCACTGATAGGGCCGGTCATGATCTCGACTTTGTTAAAAACATTCTCAATCACCTCGGATTGAATGTATCCCTCAGGTCACGTACAGACTTGGCAAGCCTCAAGTTGACCGCCCTCGTCTCTTAAAGGTTCTGTTGCCTAACACTTTTTATCAATCTCTAATTCTTAGGAGGGCTTCTAGACTGCGTTCCTTTTCCTCTAAAGGGGTATATATACGGCCCTCACTTACAAAGAAGGAGAGAGAACGCAATCGAGAAGCCAGGTTGGCCCGCCGTACGTCTCATAACATGTCAGCCGTAAACTCCCAAACCTCTCATCTCAACATCACGGCACCTTAAATTGCGATGTAGTTGTTCTTACAGAATCGTGGCTAAATGAATCCCTTGATGCTGGTCCAATTTTAGGTGACTTATGCTGCCAATATTCATATGTAAGATGCCACAGGACTAGTAAAAGAGGTGGTGGTATACTCATGCTTATTAGGCTTCCAATTGTATTTGAAACCATATGGAGTGAATCACTGGCGGATGGCTTCGAACTACTTTGTTGTGATTTGAAGCTTCTCCAAAGTACTTTGAGACTAATTGCTGTCTACAGGACCCCTAGTGCTTCTATTAGCAACACTATTCAACTGATAAAGGCAATAAGCGACCTATGCTCTTGCAAAGCACAGTGTGTTATTATGGAAGACTTCAATTTACCTGATATTGATTGGTCCAAAAGTTCTCCCTCCAGTGTAAACATGGCATCGAAACTATTTGTGGGGATGTGCACATCATGCAAACTTCATCAAAACGTTTCGAAGCCAACTCGATATGGTAGCTTGTTGGACCTCATCCTTACCAGTCACTTGCATCCTGTTAAAGATATTGAAATCTTACCGCCTATCGGATCTAGTGATCACTCATGTATTTATTTTCGTATTCAATGCTTCATAAATAAGCCCACTTTCCGCTCCGAAGATCATTTCATAAGGCTAGCTATGACGCCATTTGTCAGTTTTTGTTGTCGCTGGATTGGAGAACGCTCCTTGAGGGATATCCTTCTGTAGATGACAAATATGAGCTCTTCTTATCTATTTTACATAAATGTATCGAAGAGTTTGTACCTATAGAAAGGCATCCAACGAATTACGGTAAGCTACCACCTATTTGGTCAGGCTTTTTGAGCAAAGACAAATGAGGTGGATGAATTATCAAATTTACCCAACCGTGTACAACTTGAATAGTTTTAAAGCTTTAAGTGACAAGTTTGATCGACTTCTGAATAGATACCATAAGTATGTCGAAAGGAAAATTCTTGAAAAACCTGGAAAATCTTCCCTGTACACCTTGTTAAATTCGGTGCTGAAACGACCTGAGCGAATTCCAACCCTAACAGATTTAACTGGACAATCTGCAGTAACTGATGAGTCTAAAGCGTCTATGCTAGCGAAATACTTTCAAAAGTCTTTTTCAGAGTCATCTTCCTACAGTGATACTTTCGATACTGTGAGCTCTACTCAGAGTATGGAAAGCACAATTTGGGTTCACAAAGAAGAAATCTACAACGCTTTATGTGCACTACCTGCAACCTTTACCGTTACCCCGGATAAAGTTCCACCATACTTTATTCGGAAAATCGCCATAGCTATCTCTTACCCGTTGGAGCACATATTTAATGCTAGCTTCATGCTAGGCAAGGTTCCTGGTCGTTGGAAGCATGCGTTCATTACTCCGATACCCAAGAAAGCGCCCTACAATCTGATACCAATTATCGCCCCATCAGTATCACATCCGTTTTTGCAAGAGTTTTTGAAAGGAAACTGAAGGTTGCTCTCGTCAATTATCTGGAGTCAAATTCTCTAATTCCCGAAAATCAGCACGGTTTTCGCAGCGGTAGGTCAACGGAAACATTAATGCTGTCAGCGTTAAATGATTGGACAATGGCGCTTGATCAAAAAATAAACGTGGACGTCGTTTATTTCGATTTTATGAAAGCTTTCGATAAGGTTCCATTAAATAAACTGATCTACCAGCTGAAGAAAATCGGTGTTCATCCAAGGATAATTAAGTGGATAAAAAACTTCATAAGCGACAGATCCTTTCAGGTTAGAGTCAACGATTCGTACTCCGAATCCATTCCAGCTACCAGTGGGGTCCCCCAAGGAGGTGTTCTCTCACCAGTGCTTTTTATCATCTACACTTCAATGATTCCCTCTCTGGTTGAAGAGTTTGGAGTCACCTGTAAAATGTTTGCTGATGACATAAAAATAAACAGAAACATCGTTGAGGAGGATGACCACGCTGCCCTCCAGTCTGCAATAGATGCTGTTGCGGATTGGTCAAGGAGGTGGGAGCTTCCCTTATCAGGTGAAAAAACCAAAGTGCTTCATCTTGGACAGCAATACAACAGAAACTCTTATTGTCTTGGTGAACAGGAACTTAATAGTACGCCTTCTTTACGTGACCTAGGATTTATTCTAGACACTAAACTTTCCTTCAGTCAGCACTGTGATTATACGGCTAGGAGAGCTGAAAGAGTTGTGCATAATATATTTAAATCTCTGAAAACTAGTTCAATAGCGCATTTATTATCCGCATAGAAGGCCTACGTGAGGCCCAAGCTAGAGCATGGTACTACGGTGTATAGTCCTACTACTAAGAGAGATGTCGCCAGATTGGAAGCTGTGCAAAACAGTTTTACAAGAAAGCTCTGGATCAGAGTACATGGGTGTGACTATAACAGCATTCCTCCGGCGTCTGGAAGGAACAAGTTCTTCAATTTACGCACTCTTGCTTGTCGCCGAAGAAAGTTCGACTTGGTAACGGTATATAAGATGATAAAAGGCATGGTGGGTCTTCCCCTTAACGAATTCTATTCAATGTCTCATTCTAACACAAGAGGCGCTCAGTGGAAGATCCTAGTTTCTAGGGCTAGTAGCAACATAAGATCTTCTTTTTTCACAAATCGAGCTGGCAATGAGTTCCTGAAATTTTCCAAGAAAAATGGATTACCAAATTCTATAGGTCAATGCAAAATCCTCATTGACAGGTATCTGCAGAAAGTTCCTTAGCAGTTTAGTTTTGTCTATTATGGTGTTATACTAATTGCATCCTCCTATTTTCTACTCGTATCCTCTGTGTTTTGGGTTGATTTCTGTTGTTGTGTTTTTTTGCGTGGATTACTACGTACAATAAATAAATAAATAAATAAATAAATAAATAAATAAATGTGATGACGGATTAACCGTTATCCGTTATCCGGTTTCCGGCAGGTTTTGGCCTATCCGTTTTGTTGTTAGTTATCCAGCGGCTTTTGGCCGGACAACGAACAACAAAGTCTGGCACCATTATGATTAGTTGAATATGAGGGCAATTTTTTAACCATCCTGCGTTTTTTCCACTGGTAGTCGAGTCGACGCTTGCATGTTAGGTTGATGACTTCTCTTTGTTCCCAGTGGTATAATTAAGTTAGACTATCTACTTTATCATAGCGCGTTTTGAAATGCAGAACACTGCCTTGCTCATGTCTATATGTGGGGTTTTCACGAAAATTCCTTCTAACAAAATTCCTTCGTGATATCTGGAAAAAATCCAGTGTATAGGTGGAGAGAAGGATAACGGTCATACGAATCATTCCGTTCTAAGGACGTTCCAGACATTCAACTTCTTCAATGGATATTCAACTCATTGAAGCTATGTTTAGCATATGCATGGCTTCGTGTGACTGGTCGATGGAAAGACAGTACTTTAGGAATTTCCAGATAACTCCAGATTCCTCTATAGATTTACGGGTAGTTGTTTGTTAGCAGAAGTAGCTGTCGACAGGCTGTGAGTCACATCTATTTCCATGCGAAGACATTAACCAGGCTTTCCCCTCTCTTCGTAAGGACAGTTTCATTATTCAACGTCCCTTTCATCCTAATTTCCCAATATAAACTAGTTGACTTAAAATTATCGTTGGATTGGCAATTCCTCTCTTCTCCTGTCTTATCCAAGCTCTGAAGAACAGGCTGGCGGCAGCCGAGAGAAGGTTCTTTAAATCGTTTGACCCACTACTTGGTCAACATATCCATCCTCCCCAAATGCACTTAAAAGTAGTCATAACGATGTTTTGTTGCGATCAAACCTTCTAGCGCCAGACGGAACTCGAACCCGCACCTCCATCTGACCGGGCGGGAATGCTCTACGCCTTTACACCACAGGCGCCGTTTGATCGACCGCAACATCCACACCCCGTGGGACCGATCAGCACTCACCCGTATACCGGGATGAGTCGGCCGCTGATATCAGCATGGAACCAGTTAAGCTGATGGTCTTGATGGAAATGATTCAAATCATTTTTTTTTCTGAGGCACTTAAAAGCTTCACCTTCTTCGGGGCAGAAGAGAGGGTTTTGTGTATCTGGGCAAGAATTAGTGTCAAATTCGATTGGAGAGTACACAAAAAGCGACTCTCTAACTGACTTTCGACTGCTCCATTCAAGACTAGAAACCCATAGGATCTATATTAATGACTCCATTGAACTGAAAAACATGAACAAAGAATACAGAATGAGGTTAGCCAATTCTTATGCAGGATACGCCACGCACTCTACTACTACGGGATATTGTGCAGACGGTTTGGATACGTACTTGGCCATAAGTTGTGGTAATTAGCCGATGGGCAACACAGTGCATTAGCCTTACTCCTTGTACCAACTAACCAGGCTCAAAAGGAGGGGAAGCTTTGTTGACGTGGATTGGAAATCCGAACCAAGAATATTGAGTCTGACCATGAGTACACGCCTCAGTTGGCGCCTCCTCCGACCGCGCTAACGCGCCGCGAAGAAAAACACCAATAAGATGGTTAAAATTTGGTTATTTGGCATGTGAAGATAACAGTCAGGGATGAGCGGATTAACCGTTATCCGTTATCCGTTTCCGGGGGGTTTTGGCCTATCCGTTTTGTTGTTCGTTATCCGACGATTTTGTGCCGGATAACGAACAACAAATTAGCTGAATCTCAGCTTTGGACGTGGTGATGGGTGGACTATGTACAGGATTCTTCACGATGATAAGAGTGGTCGTCAGAATCAACAAACGTATTCAAATCTAGAAGGGTTAATTGAAGTTTCCTCACTTGGGATCTGGCCACATAGTTTTAAAGATATCTAACTTCCAGCCTTACAGAAGGCCCGCTAAGCCTGCATCATACTTATATGAGGCCTACTTAGCACAGCATTGCTAATTCATCTCAATTCATGTGCTGACCAAGAAGGCATATAAGCTGCTCCTAGCAATCGTCAAAAGTGGAGAGCCGCATCCTGGGAAGAATTTTTTGCCGCCGAGCTTTCCATCGTATCATTTGTGGTTACACGACTGTCGTAGATTCGATTTGATTGCAGGCGGTAATGGTACCTTTTTAGCCATATGCTGTCGTGAATTATCAAAAAATACTGCAGTACAGCAAGGAATAGTAGCAAAAGAAATAGGATTAATCCAAATACATAGAGTAAGCAACTTGTTCTTTGAAAATTTTAGGGGAGCAATAAACTACTAAACAAACTTATCATCGTGAGTGCTGAAGACATGTAAATTTGTTTTAATTTCTGAGTTTTGTTTGTGAAACTTATCTGCAACATAAGGAACACCTCCGTTTTGGGGCTGGGTCGGATATTCTTCCTCTGCTCCAGAAGTCATGGGTCGGATATTTTTCCTCAGATCCAGAAGGTCTGTGTCATAACTCGTTGAGTGTGTCTTTGCCGTACGCTTGCAGTTACTACCCAAAAGTTAGTATTTTATCCATCCCAGATAATTCCACGTTGAAGTACCTTTGATCTTCGGATGTTATCGAGCAGCGACAACAATAGTCGTTCATAGCATGTGCAGGACAAGATCGTTATGTGAAGTTTGTTTGGCTGGATGTCTCCTGCCTTCTTCTTATTTCCAGAGACATCGGAAGAATTGCTTTTCCAAAGACTATTCTATTTTTCAACTGCTCTAATTGAAAGAAAGAGTTAAGCGCAGAGTAAGGCTGATAAATAAGACAATACAACCGATCCCTTAGAAACAGGTGAATGGCGGGTATGTTGCTGTGCGTTTGTCTTCCTACGGATGGGTAGAAAACACCATAGAGCGCCGTTAATGTGGCGACTGCAAAACGTTTAAAAACACTACTGAAATGTCTAGAAATGGCTTATAAATTAACAGTGCTTCAAGTCCTGATCTGTTGTTGAAATTAGTGCAATTTAAAGCCAGTTTTAATTTTTGTTGTTTGTTCGTTATCCGTTTTTCCGTTATCCGTCCATTTTCGGGCAAAATTATCCGTTATCCGTTATCCGGTTTTCAAAAATTAATTGTCCGCTCATCCCTAATAACAGTGTTACAACTCCCGACCTATTATGAGAGGAAAAATGGTTTAAAATTAGTTTTAATTTTTGTTGTTTATTCGTTATCCGTTATCCGGGTTTCAACATTTTATTATCCGCTCATCCCTGGTACGAACGTTATACTCATACACATCCACAAAGTGCAATATATTCAATGTTTGAAAGCTATTCTCATGGGAGACTGTGTGACTGCATAGTAAACCATCAGGGACCCAACTTGGTTGATTCAAGGACTGCCAAAATGGAATATAATTTCTGTCACTTGAAGAATAGAGATTCTCGCACTGTCATACATCTTCACCGTTCAGACAAACGCCTAACCTGCGATCCTTCCCTACTTAAAATTCAAATAGCATCGAACCTTGTGAGGCTGCGCACCAGGACTGATACGGCACTTTAGCCGGCTTATTCCTTGAAGGTGCCGCCACTTCGGAGGATTTGTGGTGAAAGTCGCGGCGCATTCAACAATCACCGTCAAGCAGATGTCGATATAAAATTCAAACCTTTATTCAAAGCATAAAAAGAGCAAATCTCGGTTGTTGAGCCATTGTGAAGGTATGGTTCAATCGCTCGATTAACAACTACAATCCGCTGAATAGGACCAGAACTTCTGTATTGATGGTAAGCACAGGCGTTAGTACTAAATTCAAATGTAGACATTCATAGTAATAGAAATTGAAAACAAACCAGAACAGACAACAGCACAACGAAACTCGTATCTGCGGAACTTAATTAAGCATGTACGTAAACCGAATAAGATGACTGACTGCATGACATAATCTCGTGGCGGGTAATCTAACAACGAAAACGACGATGATATCACAAAGCGCAGTACGGACAACAGGAAACCTGGGTGTGTGACGAGTTTGTTTGTGTGTGTGGTGTGTGTGAAGACGAGGACAGTGTAGAAGAGGAGACTCGGGACGGTAACAGAGGGAAGGAGGAAAGAAGCGTGCTGAATTAACGTAGTAGACTCTTCAGTGTTGACTGACTGACGACTGACACACAGTATCGCATGAACTTCAGAACATGAGATTAATTACATGTAATCGTTCGGGAGACCTTAGGCACGACATAGTGGAACAATCAAACATGAACGTCGAAACGAACGCACCGAACACTCATCAAACTCCGTTCCTGTTGTACGAAGCACGGCCTGCAATCACTACATTCAGAGCACGAAATCGCAACTGATAGCATGGATCATCAGGATAAGAATAAAGTACGGCGTTACTCAATCCTTATCAGGATGCACGATACATTCTACTTCAACGCGATGTCATAGAGACGATTTGAATGCGTGTTTGGCCACACAATGACTTGCGGAGGCCAGCCGATGAGCAAGTCAGCGACTTATCCGTCTCAGATAATTCTGGTACCAATTCATTGATCCCGGAGGGATGGCAAGCTTGTTTGTTTGGCCTGGGCGGGAAATCCGAACCAGGAACCTGGTATCGGGTGCACACCACAGCCGGCACCTCCTCCGACTGCGCTGCACGCCCCCATGGCTTGGATATAACGAAGGATAGCATACAAGGTGTCTAAAAATGTAAACACTGATCGAATGGTCATAAAACTGTTCCTCGCTCAGCTACAAAAGTATTTTCTAGCTCGAATTAAATACAACGACAACGACGTTTCTGACGAAGGCCTTAGACTGCTCCATGCTTTCTGCCATGTGATTACTTGCTTGATAACACAAACGTAGTCTTTTTTGGATTTTTCAATCTAGGATTATATGGATTTGTTATGCTTAGCTCCGAAGAGCCTCAATCTGTGATTTTAATTGCCTTCGATTAGATACCGAAGATCGAAGTGATTGTTCCAAGCTAAACGAAATACAGGGCAAACCGCGCCCATGAAACAATCTTTTCACTGAACCAGCCTTCAAATTTCATGATACGAAAGTGTTGACAAACCAATACTACCAATCGACCACAAAATCGTGCCTCTAGGAGGATGTCGAACGGTTGTGAATGAGCGCATGAATGGCCGATAGTACTAGAATTCATCAATTCATCAATTTTCTTTGCCGCAAAATTTGGAGGCCGTTTCAGACAAAAAATTCCTCCATAACAAAAAGTTACGCGATTACCCACTTCTTCGAAACACCAGTTCTATCTCGAACATTGGTAAACAATTTTAGGCAACTAGCTAAGGACAAAAATAAACCTAAGTGTCTCTCTTCTACGCTACCGCTGCCATGCCCGCATGCCGCTTGCTAATTTGCTAATTTGATAAATTTTCAAGTTTTTTTTTTCTAACATGGTTAATGTGCTTACTTCCTATCACCGAAATGTTTAGCACGTCTTTTTGACACTGATAAATAAATAAACTAAAACTAGGTTAAACTGAAGGCTCTGCAGAGCAATGCGTAACCCTTGACTGCAAATGTCCAAGTTAACGGCATCTGCACCATCAAAAGAGTGAACATAGCACGAGAGGATGAGAACATGGGTAATCAAGGTAAGTACTAAGGAGCCTACCCACCATGAATCTGCTATTTTTCGTTTCTCGATATTTATTATATTTGTTTTATTATTTATTCGTTATATATCCAATATCTGCTCATTCTATTAGGTTGGCAACTAATTTCGTGGACTCTCAGGAATCTTCAGCAAAAGTATTTATTTACAAATAACTAATGACAATCTTTAATTAAAATAAGATCCCTCGGAATGCAGAAGTGCTTCCCATATATCAGGTAGCTGGTCTATCCCACGGCCATAGAGTTATTGTGCTTTCAAGGCCAAGAATCTTTGGAGGTGCATTTCGATCCGGTCCACATTAATAAATCGTCTTTCAATCAAGAGTACTGCACTGAACTAAAGATGTGCTATTCACTCGGCGCAAGGTCTGGGCTGTAAGGTGGATGAGTTTGACGCTCCCAGTCAGGGTCTTCTATTTTTTGAGGCGTCCGGTTCGCTACGTTCCCTCCGTTTGGTGGTGTCAAGAAGGTATTAACTTCTGGCAGCTCGTCAAGAACGGTTCCGGCATTAATGCTGTAATCTACTCTTCCCAACCTGGCCGCGCGCAGGCTGAACTCCGCTGGAATCGGTTCAGACAGATTTTCAGGAGCGGATTTATCTATCAGCAAGATAACGCCAGATCACACGTCACGAATGGGGAGCTTCAAAAAATCTAAGACCTCAGCTGGGAGCGTCTAACTCACCCACCTTACAGCCAAGGCTATGCACCAAGTGACTAGCATCTTTATAGCACGTTGCAGCACTTCTTGGGTGGAGGATGATTTATTAATGTGGACCATGTCAAAATGCACCTCCAAGGAATCTTGGCTTCAGAAGCACAAGAATTCTACAGCTGTGGGATGGGCCAGGTAGCTGATAAATGGGAAGCAGTCCCGCGTTCCAACAGATCTTACTTTGGTTGAAAACCCTTATTTGTTATTTGTTTATGAACACTTTTGTTGAAGGCGCTTGAGAGTCCACGAAATTAGTTGCCAACCTAATACAAGTTCACTTTGGCTACTCGGTTCCTATGGAAGCAGCTCCGAAAGGAAGCTTAATGCTGCTGCGGCACGCCTCGGTATGATCGGAATTAAGACCGAACTCCCTGGTGCTTCCTTCTGACCAAGCTGCTCGAAAGTGATTTCATATCTCAATCGGAATCACACCATAGCTATATTGAGGTGATTGCCAAACCGACTTCTGCACTTTTCATAAGAAAAGCGACTTATTTTGACTAAACTGTAGGCGAACTAAACCAACTTATCGCTGCATTCCTCATTATCATCTTATGTATAATCATGCGCTGGGTGGTCTCCTTGTATCTGAGCTTCTGAATGGCTGAAATTGGCCAAATTGCGATGGATAATGACATCATGTTGTTCCTTTCTTCTAAGTAAATTAATTGTTAGCTGATCGACTTGTTTTCCATGGTCTTGTTTTCACCTTTGTGCAGTTATAAATAAATAAATAAATCATAACGTTGCACACATAGTCAGAAATCCAGTGCCGTCCTCTTTATTTTTTATTTAAAGCTGTAAAATACTGTTGTAGTTGAAAATGTAAGAATCATTTAGATAGTGTATAGACTTTTCAAGACACCCTGTACGTGGCACCAAACCATCCTTTAACCGAAGGATCTCCTGCTCTATCCAGCAAACCCCAAGGAATAAAGGACAGGAAAAATCTGCCTCCACTAAAGACTCGTCGCAAAACCATGACAGGACGATAACGTGAAGTTCGTTCGAGGATCAAATGCCAAAAAATACAAAGAAAATAACAAAAGAAACCACCGCTGATAAAGAACCTATAATTTGAGTCCACGGATGTTTCCTTTTTCCTGAAACCCTACAATACGTGGAAAGTATTACATTTCAGAGCGTCTCCCATATAAACCGTTTCGTAATCGAAATCAATAGCATTTACAAAAGTAATTTGCCGTTACAAATGCGATACGCTCTGTTATACCATTGGGAAGATCGAAGGGTCGTCAGGCTTTTAGAACCCGAAGATATCAGTGACAAATCTCAACTACCTGATTTACAAGAAAAAGCGTGAAGCCGCTAGTTAACAAGCGGTTGATATCGAGATCCTACACTGAGCGCTTCTTTTCAGAAGAATGAGGATATTAGCAACGCAGGGCTCAGTTTTCATCCTTATTGACTCTGGTAGGAAATTTTTTAGAATCGAATACTTTAGACCAAGAAACAAGGGATTTGAATACGTAGGCCAATCAGAGTCGAGTGTTTTAATGCTAGTAGATATAAATTGTTTCAAGGAGCAAGAATAACGTAAAATTCGATGCCAAGAAAACACAGACGGAGAATTGCACATACCGCGCCTTCGTCCGGCATTGCCGCCTCGTTCACCACCAACACTTCCACCACGCTGCCGTACCTGACGGCGCTGATCTTGGTCGTCGCCGTGGTCCTCCCTCTGTTTCGCTTCTTCTGCTCCGGACCAATCTTCGTCGCTATATCGTTGACCGTCACCTCTGAACGTGGTGGACATGGCAAACGCAGCCCCGAAAAGGTCACCAGGTGAACTGTACCTCCACGGCTTTCCACCGGGAGTTGGGTTCCCATTGGCTGAGCCTCCATTCTGCGGTGGCGGATTCCCGTTACGATATCCGCCCCGACCACGTCCACGGCGTCCGCCGCGTCGATCGAATCCACCACGGTCACCATATCCGTTGCGTTGGTAGTTATCTACAGTAGGAATCACCATAAGTACTACGGTAGAGCAGCAGGACTAGCCAAATCTCACCAGAACCTCGTTGGAACCGCTCGCTGTTGCTGTACGCCTGGCGCATCATATCCTCAATGTTGTTGCGCAAACCTTCCGTCTCTTTTAGGTGGTTGATCTGGAAGTCCACCAGAAACGCTGCCATCGATGTCGACTCTCTGAAATCTCAAGATAGGCTCTCAATAACGGAGAAACTGCAGTAGTGGGAACAAACAACACCCACCCTTCACCCAGAGAGATTATTGAAGGTGCTGACTATTTATATGAGGTTCGCTTTTAAAATTTCGATTGATTGCTGTGGGCTACGGTAAGTCTGGATGAGTCCAGGCACTCACCCATGCTCACCCATACCTGCAGCAACTCACCGTAATCATTTGAAATTTCAAAAACAACCTTTCATAAGTGATCACCGTCTTAAATAACCTCCCTCAGAAATTTTAGAAAAAGAAACTTTTCCATCTCTGAAGTTGTGGAAGCATGATAGTACCTATGAGCAAGGTTTCAATTCTGGCGCCCTTTTTCGTTGCGATTCTACACATAGCGTCATAATGCTCTCATTTCCAGACTTCTGTTATCGGAAAAATGCATATACTAATTCTATTGTTCTCTTCAGTCGTTTATCGTGATCAGTCCCAGCATTTTCCCTCCTGCACTGCCGCCGTTTGGCTACAAAAATTTTTTATAAGCGAGCGCTCGGAATGTATGTTCTTCAGTTTTATATTAGCTTTTTTCTAGTTTTTAATCATTTCTGTGTGTTGAATGTCTACTGTTGAGTTTGTTTGATATGAGTTTTGCTTACTGTTCGTTGATGTAATGGCGCGCCTTTCGGCGCATAAATAAATAAATAGTGTTTTGATGAATTGTGGCAGATCTTTTTTAGGAAGCGCAAAAATGTTCGACCACAGGAGAATCGAACTACGAGCTACAACGCCTCACCACTACGCTCCTCTATCCGCTGCGCCACCACTGCTCGACCGTCTTCGCTGTTTCCAGCCTACTTGAGATCGTCCTCTGCGTGCTAGCAGAGGGCTCACGCCGTCAACGGTCGGACTTCCGTCGCCTCTAACTCCGCGAACAGTGTTGTATTGTATTGAGTCTAGTTTATGTTGGTACTATAATGCAAATTGCTTACCCAGAGACTATCTCAGTGCTAGTTCGCAACCCCTAACTCCGCGAACAGTGTTGTTAAGAGTTTGTTGTTTCTCAAAGAGAGGCCTTCTGCCCATATACAACACTAGGACCGTTCCGAACTAGCACTGAGATAGCCTTTGGGTAAGCAATTCGCATTATACAGTCAGTACAGTACTAACATAAACTAAACTAATAAATGACGGCATTAATCAAACCCTGTTTGACTGCCTGCCTTAAAAAAAGAGCAAGAACACTGAGTCGTTTCGGATGGCACACGACGGGATGAGTCTACCCCGTTGCAGACACGCGCCCGCGACCTTTGATACGCAAACAAACAGAATAGCCTATCGTTAATGAATCAGAGCTAGGCAAGTGATCGATAAGAACTAAAATTCCTGGCAGGAAAATCACTGCACTCGATGTCAAGCGTCCAGTGCATACACACAACTCACGCCATATCAACTATTATCCCTTCAAAAGTACTTCATGCACACCGATTAATATTTCGCAGGCGGTAGCGGTAACCGGTCTCTCTATTCCAGAACGTGTTACTACACAGTCGTATAACATTAACTTTTCAGAAAAAATACTGTGTGGCAGCTACCAATAGATAAACAACTTGTTTATGCAGTTCTGTAAGATAACGAAAACAACCGACCTAGTGCCGGTGAAGGAGAACGGGACAGGATCCATGTTGTCGTCATCTTCTCCAGCAATTTGCACACGGATCACACCAGATTTATCAACAATCTCCTTCAAATGGGTGATTTGATCCACAAGAGCACAACGCGGACAACCGAGTAAAGTTCTGTCAAACCTGGATGCACTTTCCGTTCTTGCCGATCAGCTTACCAACCAGAAACCGCGGCACATGCACACATTCCACCCCAAAGTCTAGTTGTGCTCGGGCTTTCTGTGCGGCTGCAGCTGTTTTTGCAAAAATCTAAAACCAGCAACAGTGTAAGCCTGCAGGTAGGTACCTGGCTCAAGCACAAAATCGATTCTAGAAAAACGCTGGTGTAACGGATAGAACTGCCGGCTTCAGACCAGGGGCCGAATTCATCAACGACTAACCCACGGGTATAGGGGATAAAGATACCCACGATGATTCGTGCGTCTCTGATTCTCACTTTATCTTTATCTGACCCTTATCATATCACTACCCTTATTCCCCACATACCCACGGGTTTAATTGTTGATGAATCCAGCCCCAGCACGACCCAATAGCCAACCTTAATGATGCACGGTTGCCCGTCACCACCTCCTTCGAACACCTGGATATCGTCCACATCCTCCACATTGCGAGCCCTCTGTATATTCGACCCATGAGTTCCTATGGCAAGTCCCATCAAATCGGCGGCGACTCTAAACAGGTCAACAGTAGCTTCATACTAGATTTCCTCCAAATCTCAATGCTCCTGAGTAACTCACTCAAATTCATCTACAAACGGCGAGTCCTTGTCGTTCCGCTGAGAGCCGTGTTGTAGTAAGCGCTCAGCCTCTACAGCCCTGGCACGCAGCTGGTTCTTCAAGCGCACATCCTACAACAGATATATCGAACACTAACTGGGGTGAGAATTATGTAAAACCTAAGAACTCACTCTGAAAAACATTTCGCTAAGAACAATAGCCTTCTTGAGGGAGATGGTTCCAAAGGAGTTCAGCTTGATTTCACGCTTCTCCTGTAACATGAATAAATAGAGATACTTGAACTAGTTGTTCAACACACCTCACTTTTCTGACCTTATCGAAACTCATAGCTATGTCTTTCACAGTATTCTGGAACTCCAACAGGTTGCTTTCGACAGAGAAGTGTTCGACCAGATCTTCCGGAACGCCTTAAACAGCAAACAATATAGTAGCGAAGCAACTGCAAAAACAGAACTAAAATTAGTATCTAACAATCCTGTCCTAGTCTAGTGGAGGTTACCAATTGTTACAAAGATGTTCTATTGCGAATTGTTCCAGCACGCGGGACACAGAGCCCTAACAAATGCTCTCCAAGTGCTGACAGGTTACCACGAGGATGGTGAGGATGTTAGTGGTGCGATAGCCTGGTAAACTGCTCGGGAAGGAGTGGTCCTGTTTCGAGTTCCATCAGGCGCAGGTCTTGCGCCAGACTGGACTCAAGCTGCTTTTGCAAAGTATTCCTACAACACCAGTACAAACTGTGTATCTATCACGAAAGGATGACTATCAGCTCTTTAGGAAACTTATTTTTCAACAAATTTGCCAATAATACTATATTTGCACCGACCGCCATATCTCTGTGGTTCAGTCATCTAATGTACATTCCTCAAATAGTGAACTCCAGCAAATGCAAGAATTAGGACATCGGTTCCCGAGACTTCTAAAACATTAGACCAGAGGATTACCTACCGAACGACCTTCACAACTATAAGAGTACTGCCATATCTGCCTTATTGAACACACTCTCTGTGTAAAACAACGAGTAGATTTTCTATTAGGACATCAAAACCTGTGATGGCATTTCGTCACTACTATAACCTCACAAATCTTTCAGATAAAAAGGAAGAAAGGTATTGGTTAGCCTCTCAGAGATGGAGAGACGAGCTTTACATCTACTATGCGATACCACGTGGCAACACTTTAAAAGCGGATCTGAATTGAACATCCTCTTCTACACACTAGGCCGCGACCATGTGGATGTTCGGCCCATTTCACGAAACTTCGGGTCTAGTTATATAACCAAAAGAAACAAGGACTGGCTTAAGGAGCTATTTTTACTCATGAACCCAACTCCGTGCCTTCTTCCGATGGTGAGCAGTGCTAAATAAACAGCAGGCAACTTGGGGTTAGCTAAGTCTTGAGTTCCAAAGGATAAGGGACTCCTCACCAACCAATGGGGTTCTTGTGAATGAACACAATCTGAACTTCTCAGTAGTAATAGATTTGAACACCGTGGGTGGGAAAGTAGAAGCTGATTTGTATAGCATAACCGTGCGTGACACAACGACATCGGTAGCTTTACAGAACTTCAGAAGAATCAATACTTTTCGGCTGAATGGCTCAATGTCGCGAAGCCGCTGTGCAGCTTTTTCAAGAGAGAAAAACTGGAGCAAGTCTAGAAAAAAAACCCGAAGCAATGATTCTCCTCCATAAAATCCAGGAAGCTAGTACGGAAAGGTTAAAGCGTAAATCCTAAGCACATTCAAATATATATCATATAATGGAAGGATTATTGTTGGAAAACACCTACACTTGCTTTGATGAGGGTAAACGTGCGAGATACGCAAGGATAACTGCGTGCCCCCCCCCCCCCACTCTGGACTTACACTGAAGCGATTTCTGTCACTGACCTAGAGAAAAGCACGGAGCTGCACAGAAGAGGAAGGAATCCTAGGATGTGAGCCACCCTTAGCCATTAGGTAAGTTAGATGAACGACATCGCCTAGTTCCCCATTTGCCCGTTCTTTGGCGCACAACCCAAGCACAGTGACTCATTACTTATCCACACTTATTAGCTAATACGTTCCCGGCAAACGTTTGCCCTACATTGGTCTGTGATTGGCAGAGGTGCGTACACAATTTCACCACACAACGACACTGCGTCATTTACAAGGAAAATACCAAAACCCCAATTTAGTGTCGGCTGATCACGAGATCACAGCTGAAGAGGAGAAAAAAATCAAATTAAGCAGTTTCAACAACTCATGGGCAGGTATGGGATAGTCGGAAAACAATACTCCTAAGATAAATATACATCAACCGCTTTCACCAAATCTTGTGATGCCGTCTATGGCTGAACCTGGACTTGAAAGTAATCATCAAACACAGTGTGCCTACTATACATTCGATCGGATCGAAAATTCATGGATTCGGATAACGCTAATTTCGCGGATCCCGGAACTTTGGTTTACCCGAATAACGGCGACTTTGCGAGCCTCGGATTTTTGAATGATTCGGATCAATATACCCGAATCGGGATCCGAAAACGATTCATTCGACACATTGGATCCGATCGAGTATTCTTCGGATAATTGGATGAATCAGGCAACGGCGATTTTGCGTGCCTCGGATTTTTGGACATTCGGATCGGGATACCCGTATCGGCGATCCGCAAATGGTTCGTTCGGATCCAATGTCTAGTGCCTACCGTATACGTACAGACCATCGACGGTTAAATACCAAAGCCGATTGCTTCAAACTGCCGATCGAAAACAGATACAACTCACCGATCACGTCAGTTCTTAGATCTCCTGCCGTTACACGCGTGTATTGACCACCGTTGCGACACTTGTTCGCTGCGACCACATCCGTATGTTGCGGTCCGTCTACAGAGTCAACAACGATAAAATCGGCCTGTAATATGAAGCTTTGTAGTCAGAAAACTTCTACAAAGCCTTTTGCTCCCTAGCTAACAAAACTCCTAAATGTGTCTACAATAATAATCACTAAACAATTAACGTGCTCTTGCAAACCTTGGTAAATCAATAAGAGTTCACAATCACAACTGACGGTTAGTTCAGAAGTGTGAATTTCGGCTAACTATTACGCAGAGATTCTTATCAATCGGCCTAAGAAAGCTGAAGGTGCGCTGTTTCCTCATAGGACAGCCAGCGCATACCTGAAGGCGACGAGATGTATCCCGCCCTCCTTCTTTAGTCAGCTAGAGTGATATGTTGAGAAGTCGCAGCTGAGTTATGGACTTTAACAAATCACTGCTTTTCCGCCTTATTCGGTTTGGCTAAACTGACTTCTTATTCATGTCGTAAGCTGTCACAGATCTGACATTGGTTTGACTTGCTTAGTGTGTGTCTCCCTGTTATTGTTGTAACACTCGCTTTTGACGGCTGTGCTTATCGCGAACGTATTGAATAAACATAAATATAAAATATACAACTACAACTGGCGGTTAGTGAATTTCGGCTAACTATAACGCAGAGCTGGCATAAAAGCCAGCGCAAATCTGGAAAAGGAGTCCACCCTCATTTTTCTCAATGAAATCTTAGACGATAGTTCGAAACCTTTTATCATGGAGACCTTGGGCTTGAACACATACATACACTTCAGCTTTACAAGGACTCTAAGCCCGCATCCGCAAGAATAAACTTGCCAGGCGTGGAAGATAGGGTGTATCCCCTACCCCTGCCCTAGACATGCATCTAAAAGACATTTAGTAATAAGCCAGTGATAAGTAAACTCAAAAATACAGTATCGGGCCTATACCATTTGTGGGACAATCTTCAACCGACTTGCTCTACACTGCCGAGCTTGGGCGATTTTCAACTGCATCTGGTTTACTTGCATTACTGGTGTTTCTTTTTCTCATCATTTTCATTTCACTTGCTCTAGCATTTCGACGTATTTTATTGATTTGCAGTCAGTCATTGTAGTGTACATAACGAAATAGACGGTAATCTGACGAAGCATACCTTGATCTCGCGAACGGATGCCTTCTGCCATCCCGTCTGGCCATTTGCCTGTTCGAAAAGAGCTTCAATCACGTCGCCTTTGTGGATGGGATAGGACGACTGGGCTTGCAGCACGCGACAGTTTGCGAAGGTCACTGATTCTTTCGGGCGCCATTCGCCAGGATAGGAAACCTAAGAGGGAAAATTGGATGAAGAGCCATGAAATCCTAACGCACTGAAGACAATGTACTAGACCATTCTGCAACATTAGCTTATATCAGCGAAACGATAGAACCGCAACGCTTTTAAATATTTTTAATTAAAGAAAATGACGACAGCAGAACAAGCAGAGCGATATTCACCTCTAAACCATTCTCGTCCTTCGAAATCCGTTCCGCAGTTGCAGGATAGTAGACACCGTCAATGTTCACCTGGAGGCAAAACAACATTGTGAAGAAATACGATAATCAATGTAATAGGGTACAGAAAGAGCAGCACAAGAGGCCTGAAGGATGAACTCCCTCTGTAGCCGTGGATGTAGCATGTAGCACTTTCATGGTACAGACCCACGGAATTAAGGCTGTGCAGTACTGACTAAAAGGATGTCATCATCACAGGAATGCGCCCTGTAACGCGTATTGCCGCAATTAATGCAACAAAGCCTCTCCCACTGGCGATATAATTTTTACTGACAAACCCACAGAGCCTTAGCCCTAGTTTATACTTGCGCAGCCACGCGGCGCGCACCACGATCGCCACAGATATCGAATTTTCGCGCTTCCCGAACGATATCTATACCGATCATCGTGCCGCGCCACCCAGCGGCTCAAGTATAAACTAAGATTAAGCGCGGTCCGTTTTCATCAGAAAATATTAGGCAACTCGTCCCCTTTTTTCTAGTTCTCGTTATCAAAAACGTTGAATGGATTTCTTTGAAAAGTAAAAAATACCGTGACCAAAATGAACGTTGTAGAGCCACCAAAAAGCTAGAAGAATGAGCGGGCGGAAATCTAAATATACTTCAATATAATCGCTAAAAATTTGGACAACAGACAGCCGCATTTCTTCTTTCACTATGAAGACACAGGGAAGGGCTGTTTCAGAAAAGACATGAAAATTGCTCAGAGTTTATCGACTCTAGGAATGCAAATTTCCGATTGTGCAGAATAATATAATGAAATAACTGCAATGCCAAAACGATAGAAGCTATTCGCTTTAAAAAACCAGTCTCATCTCCGGAGAGGTGCGACAAATGGATCTGCGATATCTTGACGCTTCTCCGCAGTAGAGCCTTCCAAACAATCTAATGTCTACACCATCTAGACGTCACAAAAGCGGATATTTCCAAAACCAGATTCTATTCTAATGCCTACGCTTTCAGATTGGGTGCATGCGGCGCAGTCGAACGAGGCGCCTGGAGAGGCGTCCAAGTGTGACTAGAAAACCTATATTTATTTCGCATGAACACAGAACAATGAATTATACTGTCTACAGCAAAGGAAGCAGGCACACTTAGCTGAGGTAGAGCCTGGGTCAACCATATCAGAGCCAATAAATGTATTCAATAAATCTACCGCATCTGAGCAAATGACTAATAAATATTGCACAACCTTTTAATATTACGCTAGAAGAGTAATAATTCATTTAACCAACACCAACAGGTGCTATATTATTGAGCAGCCAAAAAATTTCTGCACCCGCTAATACCTGAACTACTGAAGACATATGCCCTGTAGTATTCTACTGTAGCAAGGAGTTTGGGCACAGCAACAGTCGGAAGAGGGTCACCTTCTCCTTCTTTGCTGTCCAGCAAAGATGGCAAAAACGAGACTGAAAAGAACCAACCACTAACCTAATCTACGAGAGAACCACGTGTTGGAATTTCCTTGATCGGTGCCATCCTGCACCTGATAGACCCCTTTTCCTGACCCCCCCCCCCCCCATCGAACACGATTGCGCCGATTTCTTAAACCAAGGAAATGGCTGGTAACAAACAGCAGGATCGCTCATTTAGTTACATCAGCTATTTGCCTGCCTTGTGGCGATTTAACTAACATTATCATTGTGTATCGCCTTAGAATTATAGACGCAAGCGTGGGCTAAACTGGGTGCAAATCGAAGGGGAGGGCGGGTTCCACATATCCTCCCCCACACAACAAAGGAATAATTTGGGCAAAATGTTCTAAAACAAAAACCCTGGCTAAAGCTACTTGTTCTGGAATACATGCGAGGGAGTGACCCTCCTACTAAGAGGTATGCAGCCAAAATCGATAGCGCTCAAGCCAGTGGTTACTACTGCCTCATGCTACATTTGCGCTTTAACGTAAATTCACAGAGACATGTTGAAGGAAGACTCCTTCATCACTATTCAAGAGTGGACAAGGTCCGGGATAAAACCACTTTACAGAGGCATAGACCAGCCTGTACAGAACTACAGCTGAACGTCGGAGGTGGAGGGAATCTCGAAAAGTTTCACTTCGTTTTTAGCAGGCATGCAAGCATACAACCGTTTGGAGTAGCAGTCTAGGCTAAAATGTCCTGAAAGCTGCCTACTTCCGTTCAATGTTATTCATATACAATAAAAAGTCATTCAACTGTAAAATTAGTCTGAGAACGACAAACAGATGTCAAAATTCTCATCTTGTTAGCGGACTGCTGTTTTTGATTCGATTCCATAGACGCTAAGTGTGCTCATTATATGTATTACTACAATTTTCCTTACAAGTATCTTTATATCCATTTATTGGCAGATTCACGAGGGTACAAAGATTAAAACACATCTCGGCCAGCCCATGATGGTGGGTAGGGGTAGGATGGGCGAGCTAGGAGATGAGGGAAAAACCGCATCTCCTTTGATGGGCTATGTCAGCTCTCCGCATGAAGCCGATACCTCAAGACAACCAGTCCTAGATTCTTTAAGCAGCAGAAGGAAAAGAAAACACATCGCTGACATTGAAACTCTTAAAATCCTTCAATACAAACTATAGTGTTCTTTGGTGCGTCTACAATCAGACAGAGACGAAGAAAGTTTTGGCTGTGTCACAGTCAAGCGCTGTGAGATCTCCAACTAAATAAAACCTTAAGCTTCAAACAAAGGCTAAACTCTTTCCTTACCATTCACTTGGAATTAAGGCTACCATTACACTTATATGGCTTCACTCTCACATTTTTTACCAATCAGCATCTGTACTAGCTAAATAGGTAGGTGCTCGGTGAAGATGAAGATGCGAAAATGTTTTTACCTTATTCATATGACGTTTTAGACATTATTGCTAACAAGAATTTGTTGTAGAGTGCATACTAGCAGTTTGAGCTCTCCGTAAATTTCTCGTGATATCTTCGAGCGTTCTCCGACCCTCCAAAAATGGTTAAATAAAGAATATAGGGCAAACTCAGAGAGGAGACACACCCTGAAGCCTTTTTGTAACTGGTATTTTTATCTTTGCTACATACAACCCAGGAGTCCCACGGAGCGGACTTCGCAACCCTAAATACACACATGCAACATAATGTGCATTGTAAGGCAACCACTAGGCTCTCGATAAAGCCCAGCGGTTGGAAGTGGATAGAGGACGCTGAAGACGAGGGTTAGAACACACGTCCCGTTATAAGGTGGACCCCCTCCCCATTGGGATTGCACCCGTCCTTCCGTCCATAATGTGCACGCAATTACGCTTTCGTTTAAAAAAAAAAACTTGTAAAACTTCTACGGTCGTTGTAGAGGACAGTAGACACCCATACTAGACTTACACCGAAATATATATTAGTGATAAGACAAGCACAATCAATATCTATCAGGCCGGAAACAAACGTCCCTGCCAGAGTGACGATTCCGGGGAAGAAAGTGGCAAAAGATGGGGGGGGGGGGCACCATGCTAGACAGCCCAATGCAATGTATAATTGAAAATCGTACACACACACAGCACTGCTGTGGTCAACCTTAAAGGTGAACTCAGCTAGACCACTTCTAATGTAATTGCGCATTTAAGTGCCGGTGCAATCCTAGTTAGTGGAGGCCATTCCTACACGATTTCATAAAACTGAATGTGTTCATTATTGAAATATATTGAACTTACCATTTCATTAGAGAACAACTACATTAACGAAATTAAAATAAATGTCACAGAAAACATGGGAATATATAACATTTATGAGTTAGTTTGTGACGATTGCAAATGATTAGGAAATGAAGTACACTGCCTTGAATGTGTCCAGAACGTTGATTGATGGCATCTTGGCTTATTTTTATTCTATTTTACTGATGTTATCTGTTTTAGCTGCTTGAATATGATTCGTTTTCGGTGCAAATCTAGTAAGGGAATCCCGCTTTACTAGATTTGCACCAACATTTCCCTCTCCCGACTAGGAACTCAGAATCTGTGTCTAACTAGACAACGAGGCTGGTGTAATTTACTCTATATGTATGTTTCTATATGTTGTTGCCCATTTATTGTGTTTCGCTACACAGAGACACCGTTTAAAAGCTGCCACCCCCAACTAGGATTGCATCCATGTGCCTTCCTACAAGGGTGGATAACCTCTGAATGCAATGTGACTCCTTCAGAGAAACTTTAAATCTGACTCCGACATCTATTTGTCATTCTCAGGCTAACTTTGCAATTAAACAAATTTGTTAATCGAACATAAAGAAGTGGGTAACTTTGCTAGTCTATATGACTACACTTAGCGGCTGTGTGCCGGCTAAGAAAGAACAGCTCCTTCGTGATTTGTTCAAACTGCAACTTTTAGCAATAGTCACTGCTGCTCGACCGACACTAGAAGCTATAACTGGTTATGTCACTAGTGCCGGCTGCTTTTCGGCAGAGAGCAACTAGCCTCCCCGTCTGATAATGACCCTTGTTATCGAGCAGAGGCCCAATAATTAGCACTTGCTGCGTTTTGCGGTAAAAAGCGGCCGGAATTGATTGTTGGGCGAGATCGATTTCCGTGCTGTTTCCGGAACGAGGGGAGATGGTGCAACGGGCGTACCTCGATGTTCATGACGTCCGATCGAAGTCCGACTCAGAATTCGGGACCGACAAGCGCTCCAGACACACCGTCGCGATCAGACAGCTGGCGAGAATGCACGACGACTTCTATGTCCGTCGTCGCCGCGCTCGCCGGGCGACCGTCGTTGCCTGCGGCTCGTGTGCCACACCGCACGCGCCGCTACGCAGCGAAATTTAAACGCTGGTTATTAAGCACGGCGGCCGCGGCAGCCGCCGCACACGATCGGCTGTCGGCAGCGGGCTGACCCTCGTGGTTCTGGAGCTGTTATCCGGACAAAGTAGGGATTGATAAGGCCGTCACGATGATCACGGAGCGCCGGTCCAATGGCGGTGGTCTTCAGAAGAGACGGAAGGCGGGGGAGTTGAGTGCTAGGCGGGAGAAACGTCGGCTGACTTCAGTTTTCTTCGCCTAGATGGCGCTTCAGAGGTGCCGGCCGTCGTGTCCATTTGGTATCAGCTCCCAGCAATTAACAGAGAAGATACAGTCGAAATCCCTGATAGCGCGGGTTATCAAGCGGTACGGCGAAACATTTCGCCGCGCTTCAGCGATTTCGGCTGTATTTTTTCGGTTAAATTGCTGTAAGTCGTCGATGAATCCGGCTCTTGGTTCCCGCCTAGGCCAATTAAGGCTTCCGGGATCGGTGAATTGAAACTAGACTTGTCTCGGAAGGATAAAGCAGTTCCGACGCGACTGGTCCCAGAGGATCGGTACGTTCCGCAGAAAGAATCTACCAATCGAGTAGAATTCTTGAGGGCTGCGTGGCGTATTTAATAAGTTGGTTAATAAAGTATAAAGGACGTCGTCATCGAATTCCAAAAGGGAAGAGTACAATGGCCAAATACGCAATCAAACCGCCTCCTTAACATCCCGTAGAAGTAGAATGCGTGGCGCATCTCGAAAGGGGTTGATTATCGCCGTCCTTTACTCTACATCCTTTATTAACCAATTCATTAAATACGCCACGCCATCTCGAGGACTGTACTCGGTCGGTAGATTCTTCCTACGGACAGTACCGCCTCCCTGGGGCCACTCGCGACGGAACTGCTCAGCTGCTCTATCAGGAGTGCTGCACCACTCGAGGTCGGTACGGTCGTTGTTGGTGTCTTCACGACCGTAGTCAAACACACGCAGTAGACGGCCTTCTGCGAGTCGAGCACACCTCACGTTAGGCCGGGAGCATACTTCCTTTGCCGCGATGCCATCACATGGCCATTTCCCCGCACGCGGTCGAGTAGTCAAAGGAAACTTCGCCGCGGCCTCCGCAACAGTGGCGTTCGGCATGAGCGATGGCTTCCGGCGCCCATCGCGGGCATGGCATACTTTTTCGCCTGGCGCGCGCCTAGACGGATCGCCGTCGCGCTCCCTTGCAGAGCGATGCGACGAGCACTGAGAAATTCGAATTCTTTCGCGTCGCTCTGCAAAACTCGATTCCATCGCGGCGCTTGGAAGTATGCACGAGGCCTTAGACCCGAGTGAGTCATTTTTGCACATCCCGATCAGGGGTGCACATTTAACGGTTAACGATTTAACGAAATAATTTTCGTTAAATTCGTTAAATCGTTTTTCATTTTTCGTTAAGATCTGGCTTAGCGACTTAACGGAAATGTTTAGAAATTTAACGGAATTTCTAACGGACTTTTTTCTCAGTGAGTTTACCATATTGACCCTTAGTCTTCAATAATGTTGCAGGTCTCGTCCCCCAGATTAGGACTGTTCCTGAAAGTACTGTTGAAATCAGCAAGAATATTTCCATGCTTTCATGAATTAGTTTTGAATTTTTGGAAACAATGCATTTTGGGGGTGCGTGTAGCTCAGTCGGACGATGTGTCGGCTGTCGCGTACACCCGATACTAGTTTCCTGGTTCGAATTTCCCGCCCAGACCAACCAAGCCTTTCATTCCTGCGGAGTCGGAAGATTGGTACCAGACTTGTCTTGGAAGGATACAGCGCTGACTTCATTGAAAGCCAAACACGCACTCAAATCGCGGCACTATTGTACTTTCACAACTGCACGGGTCGAGGAGAGGTCGAAAAAAAATTTCGCCCAAACTTCGTCAAGGGGGGTTATTTGGGGTGCTGATCACGAATATGACATCCGTTTTTCGTTTTACGCTGGAGTACGGTAGGTCACGGTAGGTGCGGGTAATCGCTGACAGTCTCAGTCACCCGTACCAACCGTAACCTACCGTTCTCCAGCGTAATACCAAAAACGGATGTCATATTTGTGATCAGCATCCCAAATAACCCCCTAGCCGAAGTTTGGGCGAAATCGGTGACCATGACCTGGGCAGCCTTAGGCCTCTGTTATACTCCCGCGGGAGCATCCGCGGAACGTCCGCGGACTAAAGGTGCACCTCGGACGACGGGCGTGGCGGGGCGCGGCGATTGGCCAGGTGAGGGATCTCGGCGCGATTCCCGCCCTTCCGCGGATGCTCCCGCGGGAGTATAACATAGGCCTTAGTCACCCGCACCCACCGTAACCTACCGTGCTCCAGCGTAATACAAAAAACGGATGTCATATTCGTGATCAGCATCCCAAATAACCCCCTAGACGAAGTTTGGGCGAAATCGGTGACCATGACCTGGGCAGCCTTAGTCACCCGCACCTACCGTAATCGGCCGTAGTTTTGATAGCGGATCTCAGATTCGTGATCAACACCCCAAATAACCCCCCCCCCCCCTAGCCGAAGTTTGGGATTCGATCTCTCCTCGACCCTTGGAGTTGTGAAAGTACAATAGTGCCCAAATCGCCTCCACGATATCCCGTAGAATTAAAAATGCGTGGGGTATCCCGTAAAGGATTGAGTAACACCGTTCTTTACCTTATCGTTTAGTCATCATCATCATCATCATCTTGGAGCTAGAAAGCTCCTCGCCGATCCTCCAAGCACGTCAACGAATTCACAAAGATACTGGTCTAACCTCGTCGTAGTAGATGTCTGTCCTCACCTGTCGCTGCCTATCCCAGAGTACTCTCGCTCGCCACCTGGAAAAATTGAAACAGAGAGAATGTTAACGGCCGCTGAATGTATTTTAAACGATTTAGAAGAACGCTAACAACAAAAATTAGGGAAGCTACTTTTTTCGAACATTAACACGTTGACGACGTGTCACACAACAGCAACAACATTCTCTCTGTCTCGACTTTTCCACACCTTTTCGGTAGTGTGGGACCGTGTAACAGGATGTCGTGTCACGGTTCCGGCAAAAAACAGGAAAGGTTTCAGGTTTTTCTCTCTCGTATAACGTTGCACAAAACGGTTGTGCAAAGAACTAGGAAGGGTGGGAACTCCGGATTTTGCCTGATCGTACATTTTAAGATGCCTTGTCGGTGATCGTCTTGAACGATAATTTCATATCTGCTCCTATTGAACACCCTGTAGACAACTTGTTGCTGTAGGCTTGTTTATTTTTCTGCGTTCGTTGATGTTGAATCGCTTATTTTACAATTGCAGTGTTACACTCCATTCGTTGAATCTTAGCTGCTGACTTCTTGAATTTGCGTCGTATAAGGTTTTAATTGATCCTTTCACTTGAAATAATGGTTTGTAGCTAATTGTATTTTTAAACGAAATTTAGAGATTTACTGGAAGTTTAACGAAAATTTTCCGTTAAGGAATTTCGTTAAAAAATTTTAACGCACAGAATTTTGTGCGCACCCGTGTCACGGTATAGTGCCCACCGCCTCTGTAAGCCACGCCCCTACATGGGTTGGAAGGTTGGCAGTCACCCTAACTGCATTCTTGGTGTATGGTTGTCGTATAGAAAATAGACTAATAACAAAGGTTTGTAAACCTTCACACCCAGGCGGCAGCATGACATGGAGGTCCCGGGGAGGTCCTTTTGAACTTTTGCTCCAAATTTCCTAAATAAGCCATCAGTAGGGGAGACTCCGTTTTGACGGCAATCAAAACGTATTTATATCTCGAGATATACACACCGTACCGTTTGCACATTGCACATTTCTCACGAAGCATGCTGGTATGATTTTTTTTGTACTGAGCACGATTTTTTATCATTTCCACATTTTCGTTTGTCTTCATCGTGGCGCATGAATGAGGCAGGGCATGTAACTAAAAAGCTATTTTCAAAGGATTACTAGTACTATTTTGAAAGAATTTGAGCTCGCTTACTTTTTGCTGTTTTTAACTCTAAATATCGATTGCGAAAAATACGATTTTCGCTATTCACGATAGCGATTTGAAGAGAACATCGTACTTTCCGACCTGGCGTCTTCAAAAACAATAATTGTGCGGAAAGTACGTTCTTCACATGAGTCCCTGCCGAGTGCAAACTACCTCCCTTGTGAACCTCGTATTTTTCCGATTTTGCTCTTTGGCGCACGTCCTAGATGATCATGTTTTTTATTTTATCTTCGCATTCATGTTTTTTATCACGTTAATAGCTTAATCAAATCTTTCACTATTAGCTTAATAAAACATATAACCTATAGCAAATGTTATAATGTTCGATTTTTAAGCTGTCAATTCACTTCCTACATTTTACTCTGCCATTCATGCCACCGCTGGCTTGTATATTATCTGTACATAGGACGTCAACAAAAAAAAAAAACCGAAAAAGAACAAAAAAAATATTTTTTAGATTTATTTTTATCCGATGTTAATAGAATTTCGCCCATTGGCAACATTACCATATACTAGATAATGTCGGCACTAGAAAGGAGCCGAAACGTGGCTTCGAGCATACACTCGAGGGCGTCGGATAGAGCTCACGCAAGTACCCACTTAAGAATAGTGGCGTCAACGAGGCTATGATAATCCCACTCGAAAGGAGGAGAGGCCGGTAACTCATACTGAGGTCATCTAAGAGGCTCTACGTCTTCGTGACTGCGGTTGGACGGTTGTGTTTAACTGCCCTCTTTGCTTACTGCTTCTTTGGCTCTCTGCCTTTCTCCTATTTCTTCATCTTAATAGCGACTCATAAACATAACGGATAATTACTTAGTACCGAACAGCTCACCAGCTGAGAAACGGTTTGCTCGCACCGAGCAAAGAAATCAAGCGAAACTAACGAGTCGACTTATCAACGAATCACGGGAAATAATAGAACGGTTGCTCATTTCGAACATGGCGAGATCTGATAACGGATTAATCGGGGGATCTGTTGGGAGCTTACCAGGATACTATCTCAACGGTAGGTCGGAACGGCCCAAGTGTTGTATATGGGCAGAACCGCCTCTCCCTGGGAAGTAACAAACTGCAGGTATCTCGACCCCAATACAACTCTGCACAGAGTTAGGGGCGACGGAAGTCGCGGGTTGGCGCCCTGTTGATTCACTTGCTCCACAGCTGACCGGCTGCGCGGGATGAGGGCTTGTATCGCGACCCAGCGGAGTGCACAGGTGACGTAGTGGGGAAGAGCTCGGGCTCGTGAACAAGGGGCGGAGGTTTGGATCTTGCAGACTGCATTTGTTTTGCACTTTTGCAAAATCCATGTCTATCATATAGGTAATCCACCTAGGGGTATTATAGTGTGTTATAGAGCATGTTTACATATAACATACCACTCATACCGTTAACAAGGGTAGTCCAAGCAGGGTCACCGATTTCGCTGAAACTTCGTCTAGGGGGTCATTTGGGGTGCTGATCACAAATCTGACATCCGTTCTTCACGACTCGGCTGGATAATATAGTTACAGGAAGGCACAGGATTACATTCTTAAAGTTTCTGCCGGTGATGGCAGGTAGAGACAGAATCGTGAAAAGCATGCTAGCATGTAAAGCTGCTCTATAACACACTATTCAGCGAATTTTTTTTCTGACCGAAGTCTTGACGGTGGAGTCGGAACTTTTAATAGTGCCACAAAATGTCTATCGTTACATAACTACAGCTTCACACAAAATAGGCTTAAAATAAGAGACACACAGATGTGAAAATTTTAGCTAATCTGTAGTTTGAAGCATTGTTATATGTAAACATGCTCTATAACACACTATAGTACCCCTAGGTGGATTACCTATAGGATAAACATGGATTTTGCAAAAGTGCAAAACAAACGCAGTCTGCGGGATCCAAACCCCCGACCCCTCGTTCACGAGCCCGAGCTCTTCCCTACTACGCCAGCTGTGCACTGCTCTGAGCCGCAGATACGAGCCCTCATCCCGCGCGCGCCCGTTAGCTGTGGAGCACGTGAATCAACAGTGCGCCAACAGGCGACTTCTGTCGCCCCTAACTCTGCGCAGAGTTGTACTGGGGTCGAGATACCTGCAGTTTGTTACTTCCCAGGGAGAGGCGGTTCTATCTATATACAACACTTGGGCCATTGCGACCTACCGTTGAAATAGTATCCTGGTTAGACAGACCTCTTGATATTCGGGTCAATTTAGCGGATTTGTTTCTTCCCGCATTGCAGTGCTGGCCGATTTATAACGGAACTAACATGTTAGTGGTGAAGGTTGTTAGAGAGATGAACGAAAATGCCAATACAGCGGGATATGACGAGCAGAAACTGGCGAGGCTCCTTCCTCTGCAATTAAGCGGAGTAGCCAAAATAAAATTCGAGAACTCTGATAACGATGTTAAGCTGGATTACAAAAAAGTTGTTGACCAGTTTAAAAAAGACTTTCGTAGCCCTAACTATGCAGAAATAGCGAAAGCAAAAATTTATCACGTGAAGCAGGAACCCGATGAAAATGTGATCATTTATGGTCAACGGGTAAGAGATTTAGTTGCTGACGCTTTTGCCAAAGCAATCCTATTGCCATCGAAGAAACAATGTGCGAAACATTTGTGCGCGGCCTTACTACGAATCTTCGAATTGCGGTAATGAAAAAAGGCAGTCATCACAGACTCTCAAAGATCTGCAACAAATTGCAGAAACGAAAGTCATCGTCTTGAAATTTTGACGCGTGAGAGCGGAGTAACTGATAACGGCATAGTAAATGCGATCACGGAAGCCGTTCAAAACGCACACATTAGCGAAAGCTGCCCACATCGAAATTGCAAAATCAAAGGAACTACCAGCGTCAACAGTGGAATCAATCGCTAAATCCTGCTGTTAGAGTATCGCGAAATTTTTCACAACGTTGGAACAATAATATAGAATATCACGAACGCGATACTCAACCCTATATTGATAGCGGTTACTACAATAATGGAGGAAATCGGAACCAGAATGCATATCACGGATGCTCCTCACAAATCCCTAAAAATAACCATTTCTCACCATTACGTGAGAAATTATGATGATCAACCTGATAACTACCGACATCGGGATCGTTTTAACGAATTTTGGCACAGCTGAGAAGTCACTGTGAGGACTTATAAATCGTTTGTTTTCAAAATAACGTCCTTTATTACAACGAGGCGAATAATGTTCAGTTAGTTAAAGCGGACGAGAGTCAACAAAAAGAGGTTTTGTAGCACCATCACGAAAATCCCATTGACGTAGATCACTTTGGCGGCAAAAATACTTTAGAATATTCCTGCACAATTTTATTGGAGGAATACGAATAACGAAATAACGAGCTTTGTTCTAAGCCGCGTCATTTGACAGAAGCTCAAGTCATTACGATTTCGAAATATTTTTGATATTTTACAGTATATAACGATGTCCGTAGATCTGATAGACACCGGAAAATTCGGGTTATGATTACGTAGTCTCCCGCACTAATATACTCCCGCAAAAACTCATTTCGAGGTAACTTTAAGCACTTTCACCAGAAGGTAGGAAAAATAACGGTTGGTAGATTAACGATTTAACATAAACCAAATTCATAACGATATCTAATCAATATTTGAAGAAGCTGTGCGAGGATACCAGTGATCGCACTGGTATCTTGGAAAAAGGGGTGCGGGAACTCCAACAAGCACTCTTGACTTGTCAGGAGCAAGTTGATGCGATGGCAAAGATGGCGAACAAGGACTTAAACCTTGTCGCCAATGTGGGTCACGCCGACAACACGTGCCCCAGAGATGCGATGGTTGACGGCTCTAGAGACGCGGTGGCTCCAAGCAAGGTCGGTGGCAGTATGCGGGCAGCAATTCGAGCAATGCCTCGAAGGCCCGTGATCCTGAGGCCCTATGACCTGGCCTTAGGCTTATGCACAAACTTTCGCCCTGTGCGTACTGGAAGGAATCCTCCCATAATCGTCTTTATGTCCATCCACCCATCATTTTAATTAATCACTTTACTGAATGTTTGTTTGTTGTTGTTATTTAAAAATTGTTGTGTTGTGTATTTTTGTCGAGGCCGACAAATTTGAAAGGAAGGGCATGTCACGGTATAGTGGCCACCGGCCTCTGTAAGCCACGCCTCTACATGGGTTGAAAGGTTGGCAGTCTCCCTAACTGCATTCTTGGTGTATGGTTGTCGTATAAAGAATAGACTAGCAATAAAGGTTTGTAAACCCCTGACTCCCAGGCAGGAGCATGACACCCGTGATCCCGATCGGAATCAGCCAGAAAGGTTCGTTAAATCGTCTTCTCCCAATCATCCAGTTATCAAAAGATCTTCGATCGGGTCCAATGTATAGAGCACACCGCAGGTCGGATCGACGTCGAAGCTCTTCATGTTAGTGATCATGGTAGCCCATCCGATACGTCGTCCGCAACCGTTGATGATCTTGATGTGGTGGTAGGTGTGCTTGTCGTCGTAGGCGCCTACTACCAGAAAGTCTTTATTTTGCACTGTAGAGCGACAGTATTCAAAATTTTAAAGATTCTATTCTGTGCTCATAACATGTTTTTTTTTAAGTAAAAGAAGCTGTGCGCGAATGTCTACAATGTCGACGCCCCACCTCGAAGTAAGAACCTATCAAGGCAGGGATGTGCGGAATCTACGTTTTGCGCTCCGAATTCTTGTTTCCGGCCAATTCGACCGTTCTGTTCCGTTCCGTGTTCCGTGTACCAGGGGCTGTCTTTGGTATAGGCAGTTTAGCACGAAGTAGTAGAATTACTAGCAGTACGGAGGCGATTACTCGCCCTAACAAAATCGGCCGAGAAGACTTTATTGTAGACGAACTGCTCCAAGAAGGCTTTATTGTGGATGAGAATGTACAACGATGACGGCCGGCAGCACGTTACATAGCGAAGGGCAGGAGTAGACAGACTGTCTTCCTGCGCTGTCTATTCATTCTCCCTAGGCGCCTAGCCCCCGCCAGATCGTGATCCCTGACTACACCTATTGACTAGATGACCCCGTTGAGGATAGCTGCGTGACATACTGCACGTCTGCTTGTTTGGACCGGAACACGGAAACGAAAGTGGTCACTGTTCAACATTAGTTTTGTACTGGACGCTGGCGACCCCTGCGTCCAGTACAAAATTAGTGTTGAGAAAGCCGTTTTAAGCCCTTCCGTTCCGTAGCCTATTTTAGGCCCTTCCGTTCCATATTTCGTCTTCCGTTTTTCTCAACGAAACGAATTCGCACATTCCTTTTATTAGGGAATGCCAAAACACGTAAAGCTTTGAAAAAAATAAGAGGAAGAAGGGACAACGGTAAAGACAGACGGGTCGTCAATTTTCATTTTAACAGATATTGGTGAGACCGTCGCACACTTCTGTAGAGCCACGCTGAAAGCATCGCTCCTACACTTTAGGTTCGATTTCTTCATTCATAAACCGAGACAGATCTTGTCCACCTTTGCACTCCGAAGTGACGGGCTATGGGTAATGGCGTGTAAAGCCGTAATCATTTTGTAAACTTCCATTACTCGGTTTCCATTGGGCTAGTTACACGTTTGGGATGCTTTCATAGTGTGATGAGTAGGATTCATTGTGTATTGTGAAAAAATGCTGACATCTAACCCCTGCATTTCTGATGTGAATTTTGAGTTCTTTGTTGCGTTCGACCGCGGCGCATTTGATCCCCTGTCGATCAGGCGTTCGAAGGGCCGAGGCCCCACAGCGTGCGGGGAAGCGGATTCGGATGGGCTCCGATTCAACTCGTCTGCACCATCGGCTGCCGTTGCCGCATCATCGTGTCATCTTTGTGCTCTGATTGGCTTTCTCTCCCGCTCTCTAATAATATCTCATATAACTTGTCTGTCTCAATACAAGGAGGACCGCGAAGAGTACAGGGGCCTTCCGGTTCTTTGAAATGGAACGAGTTTGAAGTTGGGGTTGAGTGGTTCGCTCACCCTAGTTTTGTTGAAAGAGAGTTGGACTGGGTGCAAACATCTGCTTTCTCGGACACCGCATTTCTGTGCTTGAAAAGAATTGGTTGAGTAACACCTATAAACTCCCTCTCCAAGTTCAGTGTTTGGCTGCGTGACACCTATAGGTTCCCCTACACGGTCAATTTTCCCGGTTAGGTGACCCCTAGGGCTGGTATTTTGTTGTTTTTTTTGTTTTGTAATTTTAATTTTGGGTGGGGATGTTGCGTTCGACTGCGGTACATTTGGTCTCCCTGTCGATCGCAATTCGAAAGACAGATGTCCACGGCCCGCGGAAAATGCGTATAAAAGGAATCGGATCCAATTCATCTGCACCGTCCACTTCTTCGCTTCATCCTTGTGCTCTGATTGATTCTCTCTCTCGCTCTCTAATAAACATCTCTTATATCTCTTCTCGTCTGAACACAAGGAGGTGTCGCGGATAGTGCTTCCACTTCTGTGAAAAGGGCTATCATTACGGGCTATCATTAGTTCTTAAAACTCCAGCTTTCCATCACTACGTCTACGACTGGGGTAGTAACTGTCAGCAAGATGCTTACGGTTCTACCATTGTCAGGTTCTCCTTACGAAAGCTCATTGGACAGACAGTCTAGCATTAGTTATTTTATCAAGACATTGTATTACATCGAGTGTATTATACTTTTTAATCAACGACCAAGACGACTTATCATCCAAGGCGATAAGTTCAGAAGTTTGACTTCCTTAAATGGTACGTAAGCGTTACATGTCACGGTCTTGAAAGCACCAGTCAAGGTCGGAGGAGAAGAACATGTATCACACAGAAATTCTGTGTTGATCTCTACGAAGCAACTGGTCTGTCACATATTACTTCTGTAGTCACTCATCTTGAGAAAATGGAAGGGATCAAAGTTATTCCTTCTTGGTTTGTGGCCAATCTTGTTTATCGTGCTGTCACCTTTAGTTATTTCATTGCCCATTTGGCCGAATGCCGATCAAGTGATAACGAGTGGTTGTCCATAAACATAGCAGAGCGCAACTGAAGAAAGGGCGACCCACTGCAGTTGGCTAACATGCAGCCAACAAACAAACGAGTCAAAACGTTTCAGCACTCTGTTCTAGGTGATGTCAAAGAAGCGATTGAATACAGATTTAGAATATACATTGGTTTGCGGAGTGACGACTCCTTGCAATACGTTAAGTATTCATTTAACTATTTATTTATCTATTGATAGATGAAGAACCACGCAAAAACTAGAGCGAACAGAACAACATACACTAAAGACAGAACGAAAGTAAAACATATGTTGGCAGATACAAACGATAGGCAAGAACAACAGCAGCAGGTAAACTACTAAGAAAGATCCTAGAGATACCTGTCAGCAAGCCCTTCTGTTTTGCCTTATCGACTATTGTAGGATATTTCTTCTAAAACGTCTGAAATTCAATTCCAGCTTGATTTGTGAAAATGCCCACCATAAACTGCTCCTTGCTTTTGGAATTTGGATCTTCAGCCGCCAACCTTTAAAATTTGAGCAAAATATGAATAAAATTTCTGAAGAGGAAGACCTAACATACATTTGATCAACTTAAAGACAATGATCAAAATCACACCTTTTCCGTCGAGTAGCAAGGGTTGTAAAGCGGAGATTTCGTTCCTCGCAGGAGCCGAAGGAAGCCGGTTGTAGCCATACATACCATGTGCCCTTATTCATATCGTTCATATCGTCATGCTCGACGACGGATGTGAAAGAGCGAGGATCTATTGAGATCAATGGCACTGAGCTGCCACGAGATACATTTTTCAAGCGTCTTGGATCAATAGTCAGTGGCAGCCTGAAGTTGGACGTGAATGCGCGCGTGAGTGCAGGCTGGTTCAAATGGAGCTCGCTCATTGGGGTGATCGGGGAAAAGACAATACCTAAGCACCTCAAATCAAGTCGAGTAGCGACCTATGATGCTGAGTGCTGGCCCGTGACGAAGGAACTTGAGAGCCGCCTCAGTGTGACAGAAACGAAAATGCTACGATGGACGTCCGGAGTTACGCGTTTGGGTTGCGTTTGGAACGACACATACAACAGAGGGTCGGTGTCTGATAGCCAACAAACTGCTCGAAGCTCGGTGTCGATGCTACGGTCACGTCCTTCTTGGCATGGACCTTGAGATCCCTGGAAAACGGGCCAGAGGACGCCCGAAGCAACGTTGGCTAGATTCCTTGCACTTGGACTTAAAGATGGCCGGTGTGCATCATATCAAGCATTTGTTCGGGAGAATTGGCATCAGCACACCAGAAGAGCAGACCCCGCTACCCAACGGGGCAGACGCTAACGGAATTGATGATGCTCTACAGTTGTGGCCGTAGCCTTTTCAAAAATGCCGAAAAAGCCGCATTTTCCCGGCTTTTTTGGCCTTTCGAAATAACTTCCTTCAATGTTAACCAATTGCAAAAGCAAGCATATTTTTGAGTTCAGCAGTTCAAGCTCTATCAGAAAGCGTTAAAAATTGCCAAAAATTTCAAAGATCAAGCGAGTTTTTCAAAGGTTAGTTTTTCGTTCAAAATGGTGCTCCATTGCGAAGGGCGGGCTGCGGACGAGTTGCCGGTAGCAAGTCGTCGAAAACGGTTGCATGCTCATAACTCCTTCAGTTTTAGGTTTTTTGAAAATGGTTGGTACCGTTCGATTCGTCTCTTCGAGATCCACACAGCAATATATGCAAGTTATCAGAACACCGAACATGTTCGCAGTGGGTGGGCAAAAATGATTTTAACGGGCTCTTTGTGATTGGAGAAGCTTATTTTCGGAGACCTACATGTTCTCGGAGTATCTCAAGCATGGCGTGAAGTGCTCTGACATGCAGGAATCCCTCGAGAGTGCGCCGTGCATAATGCATACAGGATCGGACCTATCAATCGAGTGGGCGCGACAACTTGTAGAGTGCGCGTTTGGGGAGTTTATCAGAAATTCCTAGCCGCTCTACCCAGAAATTGCTCTAAGACTATCTAGCTAGTCTTTGGAGTGCGCTGTGCACTATGCATATAGGATGGGAACCTATCAATCGAGAAGGCGGGAGAGCTTGTAGAGTGAGCGTTGGGGAGTTTCATCACAAATATGCGGCCGGCTACTCAGAAATTGCTGTACTCTGTTTCGCGAAACCTAGGAGTGCGCCGTAAACAATGTATATAGGATCGGACCTATCAATCGAGTGGGCGCGACAGCTCCGCAAATTGGACGCGCGGGCGTGTTCGTAGCGCAATAACTCTGTCGAGATCGAATCGATCCGGCTGCGGCTCGTGGATTTCGTAGGCAGCAGAGAGGTTTAGTAGTCCGCCGAAGTACAGCGGTTGTAGCTTCTAAAAAGGCGAAATTATAGC
>OX377201.1:24662748-24754525 GCA_947396885.1 Heligmosomoides polygyrus polygyrus | reverse complement strand
GGCCTAGAGGACGATCGAAGCAGCGTTGGTACGTTACACACGGACATGAAAGTAGCTGGTGTCCACACTGATCAAGCGCAGGATCAGGAAAGGTGGCGTCGTAACACCAGAAGAGCGGACCCCGCAAAGAAGCTAGCATACAGCGTAATGAAGGGTCAAATCCCGCTGAAAAAACTGAAAAAGTTCGCTTCAACTTTTGATTGGTGGTGTAGGTGCTGCCTCCAACCGAATAATAACGCGACGTCTTGGAAGAAGGCATCGCGCAGTATCTTTTTGGAACCTAAATATGGGCGTCTTCCTGCTCTTTAAAATGAGCTTTGAACAATTACCCTTCATCAAAAAATAAAAATTTTATAAAATTTAAAACAGTGTGTTCACTTATTGGGTAGAGGGAATAAAACTTTAAAGAAAGCCACACCGTAATTTTCCGTGAATAAAAAATTATTCCATTTTTGTAGAGAGTTTACAGTTTAATGTAAAAGAACGATTAGAAAGAGTTTGCGTTGATTTCAAAATTCTTAGGCTAGCTTAGCAGAGTGTCCAACTTGATTTGAAAAGTGTCTAGTGTTGCTTGAAGTGTCCAATTTGACGTAAAATCTACATTGTTTCAGAGAAATCACCTTTCTCACAGGCTAAAAACAGAGGAATCAAGCGAAGTTGTTCCTCTTCTACACACGTTATCAGAAAGGAGATCAAGAAGTTTAGCTTCGTAAGATGACCGGGTGAGAGGCAGTCCCACAGAACGTTGAAGCGCAGCCGGAAGAGGTGTCGACTGTCGCGCCCGATTCAATGTTCTTCTTCTTCAGCGTTTGTCCCGCTTCGTGGCAGGGTCCGCTCTTCTGGTGTTATGACGCCACCTTTCCCGATCCTGCGCTTGATCAGGGTGGACACCAGCTACTTTCATGTCCGTGTGTAACGTAGCGGACCAACGCTGCTTCGATCGTCCTCTAGGCCGCTTTCCAGATACTTCCAACTCAAGGCCTATCTTGTGGACGCTGTCTTCTTTCCCACGCAGAACGTGGCCGTACCATCGCAAGCGAGCTTCGCGCATCTTGTCCGCTATCGGCGCGACACCGAACTTCTGCCGAATAGCATCATTTCGAATGCGGTCCATGCGCGTGACTCCAGCCGTCCAGCGCAGCATCTTCGTCTCCATGACACTGAGGCGCGTTTCAACTTCCTTAGTCGCAGGCCAACACTCAGCGCCGTACATCGCTACCGGCCGCACGACGGCTCTGTAAATCTTCGACTTCAGGTGCTCTGGTAACTTCCTATCGCAGAGCACGCCAGTCAGCGATCGCCACTTGGACCAAGCTGCACTCACGCGTGAGTTTACTTCAGTCATCAGACCGACGCTATTGCTGATCCTAGGTATTTAAACACCGTTTGAACACAAACAAAAACAACACACAACAGCACACATTTAAACACATGCGGACAGACGCTGAAGAATAAGAAGAAGTTCGGGAGAATTGGCATCACCACACCAGAAGAGCGGACCCCGATACCAAACGGAGCAGAGGATAGTGGAAATGATGATGCTCTATTTTCGATCTCCTAGCTGTATCTCCGCACTATTGCTTGAATGAAGGCTTTGTGTCCATACAATGAATCCTGGGGCCGCATTCATCAACGACTTACAGCAATTTAACGGAGAAAACGGAGAAAATACAGCCGAAATCCCTGATAGCGCGGACCATTAAGCGAAAAGGTGAAGCATTTCACCATATTTCTTGTTGATAGGCCCCGCTATCAGGAATTTCGGCTGTATTTTCTCCGTTAAATTGCTGTAAGTCGTTGATGAATCCGGCCCCAGGTGCCGCAAAATACAGTGGCGTCCAAAAGTTTGTGAACGCTTGCATTTTTCGCCAGAACTCGCTTCAAATCAGCTTTAAAATTGTGAAATTTGGATATGTTGTGACAATTAACAAATCTTCCTATATCGCAACATCAATGCTGTTCACATCGGTCCTTCCATGTTTCAAGCATAAAAACGGGAAAATCGTGAAGTCAGCCACATAGGCTACAGTACTTCAGCAGCCTTCTTTATTGCCAAAGTCAGACAAGCTTTACAGAGGTACAATGAAGCTTTACTAGTAACGAGTTGCAAAACCTTTTTCTTTATTTACAGCTTCACATCTCCTCGGCATGGACTCTAGAATTTGTTGATTACGTTGGGTTCGATATCTTCCCATTTCTGCTTCAATTGTTCATACTTTCCAGCCTTGTTTCTTGCTGTGAGACTTGCTAAACTTCCAGAAAGGTGTTTCCAAAGGTGTTCGATGGGGTTTAGATTCAGTGACTGAGAAGGCCACGACATAAGATGAATTTCATTTATATTGAACAACTCCTCTACTGCCTTCGAAACATGTTTCGGGTCGTTTTACTGTTGGAAAATCCACGGCGTTTGGAAAGTTTGTCTAGAGTGTGGAAGCATAAATTGCTCAAAATCTCCTGGTGACGTTTGGAGTCCATAACTCCTTGGATTTGGCAGATAATGTCTGTTCCGTGTCCGCTGAAGCATCCCCAAACCATAACACTCCCTCCGCCATGCTTAGTAGTTGGCAGTTGATACATTCTGTCGTACCTGGAGTCTTTTGGACGTCCCACGTAATGTGGTCCATCAGGTCCAAATATGTTGAACCTGCTCTCATCGCTGAAATGCACTTTTTTCCAATCCTCTAATCGTCCAGCTCAAATGCTCCTTGGCAAACCGGAGTCCAGTGTTCCTACTCTTCTCTATGATGAAGGCTTTCTTAATGGGACGTCCTCCATAGAGTCCAGAACGTCTCACTCGACGTTTTACCGTGCTCACGCTCATATCTAAGCCGTGGTGAGCAGCCTCAGACTCATTTATATCGACGGAGATTAATGACATGTTACGCCTCGACATCCTCTGCATGACAGAATCGCCTCTAGAATTCGTACTTCGAGGCCTGCCAGACTTAGAAGCGTTTTTTGCTGTTCCGAACTGCTCCATTCTCTTGACTGCAGCAGCAACTGTCGAAATTTCGCATCCGAAAAGTAGTCCTGTCTGTCGATGAGAGACTTTCTTCTGGACCAGCCGAAAAATGGCTTCTCGTACTTCAGCAGAGATATTCCTTCCTCTTGACATAACAGAGAGTTTGCTAAAGACTACAGTATGTCAAATCGCTACTGTTCTGGCTTCATAAGAAAATGTATCGACAAATTCATTCGATGCCTCAGCAGCTCAGCTTTAACCATTGCGCAAGACTGACCTTGCAAGAAATTTGATAATAACGAACGTAGACCAAAAGATCGTTATTGCGATCTAATTTGCTATCGCATTTCCAAATTTCACTCTGTTTGGAGTTTTTTAAGGCAAGTTATGGCGAAAAATGCAAGCGTTCACAAATTTTTGGACGCCACTGTAGGTGCACTGCTGAGTGCATTTGATTGAGGTGATAGACGCCTCTATCGTTAACTTGCTTTCCTAGGCGAATTGCTATCGATTTCTGTCCGGATAGTAGAGGATTCCACCTAGCTTAGCAATGCACAGTTGCATTCATTACAGGTGTCCAGAAATGCTTACAACATTTCAATGACCACAACACCGTTATCCTATGAAATGTAGTTCAGATTGCATTTTGTTTAAAACTGGAGCGAACAAATAGAAATCTTGATGTTTTATGAAGAGGTCACTCCAGGCATTTGCCCACAGCAACGCGATGTCTACTTGATCGATAGTATCCCATAGAGGACGCACGGTAGGGTCAGAGAGGACATCAGAGGAGGCACCTATGTGTTGTCACATGTACACCGAAACAAGGCTGTTGGTTCGGTCTCGCTCTGACCTACCAAATCTTCGATTAACCCAGAGTTAGTGAACTGGTACCAGACTTGTATGGAAAATAAAAAATACTTGTCTATTGGTTGGCCACCATAATTCATTGTCAGCAAAAACACTAAGTTAACTCCGCAGAAGTAGTAAAGGAAGAAAGTAGAATAAAAGTGGAATGCGTGGCGCATCCCAGCAGAGATTCGATAGCACATACTTTTATCCTTTTATGCTTTTATACCAACAATGCAATCGAATACAGTAAAATCCCTTTTTCGTCTTGCATCGCCAAAGCTTTTGAGTAGGCAACCAAATTGAAAAAAAAAGATCAAGGATAAAAGGCGGCGTTAATCAATCTCTTTCTGGGATGTGCCACGCATCCTATTAGGTTGTTGAAAAAGCAATTCTCGTTTCGGGTATGTGAAATAGATTTCTATATCTGGTGGGGAGTCTCCCTTTCATGCCAACTCGCGCCTGTCGTCTTGTAGGTTCTTCTCCTACTCCAAACTGTGTCCTTCATTCTGGACATTATTATAGGGTTTGAAAAAGATGGACTGACGCGATTTTCGAGTGGTTGTGCTCTACGTGTACAGGCTTCAACATTGTGCAGCTGAGGTAACTTGTAATATTGCGAACGCATTCAGTTTGGGATCACCTTCTGAACGTACAGTTAGATAATGGCTCGAAAAGTTTTTTCTTGAAATATTAACCTTGAGTACAACCTTGGTCCTCCCCAATCCCTGATCAGAAGATGGCGCTAGACGATCACGTTTCAAGAACAATTATTGAGTCAAAGCTGGACACAACCGTCCGAAGGATAGCAGCAGATATGGGTGTCCCTCTGCTATAAGTATCAAGGCATCTGGATTCAATCGGCATGGTAATGAAGAAGCAGAAGTGGATACCCCATGGGTTGGCTGACAAACAACGTCTTACAAGGAGAGCCTCCAAAGTGGCGGTGAGCTTTTGCGATGCAGTTTTTACAGGATGTAGGGTCCCGTGTGGGGAGCCCAAAACCGTAGTGAATTTTTTCGGAGTGCTCTTCCGTGGTCGAAAAAGCGCGTGTGGGAGCGTGAGCGCGAGGTTATCACGCCCTGCTGCACCCCAACCGAATGTAGTTGGCAGGCGCAGTGGATAGCGATGTCGCATCTCGGTAGCACCGAATGGGTTTTACGGTTCGACCTCCGGTGGCGTCGTAGTTCACATCGATCCGCTATTATTATGTGCTTGTGTGATCACAGGAGTCAATTTGTACACGATTAATGCTTTTAGTAAGCGTTAAGCATTTACGGTATCAAACCAAATTCATGACCTTTCTCCTGAAATGTATGTGTTTGTGTGCATTTATAGTATCGTTGTTGCTGTGATGCAGTGCAAATACGTTCCATTTATGGGTAACTCAAATGAAAGCATGAAAGGGCCACATTTACTTACTGAAAGCATTAATCGTGTACAAGTTGACTTCTGTAGTCACGCAAGCACATAATAATAATGACCCGATGTGTGCAAAAGCTATGATGAAACCGGGGTCGAGCCGTAAAACCCACACGGTGCGGATGGGAGGCCACATCGCTATCCACTGCGCCTGCCAACTACATTCGGTTGGGGTGCAGCAGGGCGTGATAACTTCGCGCTCACGCTTCCACACGGGTTTTTTCGACCACAGAAGAGCATTCGGAAAAAATTAACTACAGTTTTGTACACCCCGCATAGGACCCTACATCCTGTAAAAATTCTACCGTAAAAGCTCACCGCCACTTTGGAGGCTTTCCCTGTTAGTTGCTTCAAGATCTGTTCAAACCTTTTTGTATGCTTGAAGAACAACACGGTCTTAGACCGCTTGATAACCGTAGACGAGAAATGGGTCTTGCATGATAAAAAAAAAGAGAGCATATGTCTGATCGGGTAAATTTTTCTCACTAACGGACTTTTCTAGACCGGGGCAGTAGTGAGTAGAAGGGACCCGTCCTGCTCGAGGACTACGCTTGGCCTCTGAAGATCCTCCTTCAAAGGTCGTTCAGCTGAAAAGACATCGAGATTCTCCTTCATCCCCTTATTTCCCAGACCTTTCGCCAACAGAATGCCATTTTCTCCGAGCTCTCAATGCAAACCTGCGACAGCAGCAGTTTCATAGGACCACCTTGAAAACGACCTCCGATAGTTCTTCGATTCCTGTGATCTAGGTTTTTATTGTTGAGGTATACAGACTTTAAAAACACTGTGAAAATGCGTTGAATCGATTGGATTTGTCTTGACGAATAAGGTGGTGCATGGGCTGAGTTATGACGTTTTCAACTGCGACGTCCGTTCCGGCAATTACTTCTGCAACAATCTGACACTTCTGTGGGAGGACATCGAGGGAGCAATTTGAATGCGTGTTCCAGATAAGTCGCGTAACAATTCACCTACTCTGGAGGGAGCCATTGCTTATTTGACCTGAGCAGGACTCAAACCAGGAGCCTCGAATTAGGACTGCGTGATAACCAGCGTGTCCTTTGGTCGTGCTGTCATAGACGTCGATCCAGGGCTACTTTTGAAAATTAAAATACCTAACAATTTAGGGTGTGTGTAGCGCAGTAGGAGGAAGTGCCGGCTGTCGCGTGCACCCGACACTATGTAGGTTCCTAGTTCGGATTTCCCACCCCGGCCAACAAAGCCTTCTATCCCTCCGGGGTCGGTGGGTTGATGCTGTTTTCCAGAGTTGTTTGGGAGTAAAGCGCTGACGTTTTCATCAGCTGGCCACTGCAAGTCACTATATGGCCAAATACCGTCTAATATTACCATGGCACCGACCGCTGTAAGGAACATTGACTTCAATTTGCAGTCTCTTGCCTGGCGTAGGACGCGATATGATTTAAATACAATTTGTAAGTTGGTAAATGGTACCATGGGCTTTCGCCTCAAAGTTTTCTATTTTTTCACCTTCTAGTACTAGAGGTGGTCAAAGTAAAATACAGATATAGATACAATATACAAAGAGCAGGACCTAGAACTAATGTAAGCTCGGCATTTTTTTGCGCATCGAGCTGGATCTGAGTTTTTAAGGGTTTTTAAAGAAAATCGTTTTGCCAAATTCATTGAGACAATACCAAAGGCTTAGTGACCGGCATCTCCAAGAAGCATCTTAATACCTTACCAAATTATTCGTATTTGTGCACGCAGTATGCATCTAGTTATCGCTATTTGTGTAAACCTATTCATTCATTAGCATGTCGTCTTTCGTTGGATTTTTGTTGTTCCCTGAGTGATTGTCCACGTGCGAAATAAATAAATAATTAAATGCGCGTTCAAATCGCCACCACGACATCCCGTGAAATAGAATGCGTGGCGCATCCCAAAAGCGATTAAGCAACGCGTACTCTATCCTTTTATAGCAATTTATGTTACATAAATCTATGTGTACGAAATACACCTTCAGTCGCCCTGTTCCACCATAGAGGCTAGCCCATGTCTCGCGCGTATCCTTGACGACTCATCTCATGTCTCGGCTGCATGACGACCCTTAACGGTTGGTTCCAAGCAGATACATATTTCTTGATTGGTAGATTCCTATGTTCGGTCTTATATTCCGAATCAAATTTCCTCCTAGCGCTTCAGAAGAAGTTCCTCGTGTTCAGAAGCACACCTGCACTTTGTATCGCTTAAATGCGACCGATATGTCACAATGACAAGAACGCAGCCAGACGCACGTATCGATTCCTTTCGAATTCGCTTTCGGCATTAGAACTCTTCATATATTCACTTCACTAGAACTGTCGCCAAAGCAGATTCGGGAAAAGCGAAGTAAGAGGGATTTCTCTGCTAAACCGCTGCCAGGGACGAAACCACTCACGTACTCAACAAAATAGGGCGATCTGTGGGCAGTCTCGCAGGGCTGGAGCATCATTAACGACGCCTCCTGTATGATCGTAGACTTCGACTGTGACAAAGCAGATGACAAAGGGACAAATAATAGCAACACAAACATTAATAACGCAAACTTGAGAGCTAAGTAGGCACCAACAAACGAGAACGGAAACACTTATAGCTACGCAAGGTTGGACAACAATCAAGCGAGCGAATGCTCAGATAATCCTAAGAGATTCTCGTTTTGGGCTAGAAGTAAGTTGAACTCCCGCAAGCTTCTATAGGTCAAGAATGCTTATCTGACTGTGTTCCTCGCTACCGGCACATATAGCCGAAGTTTACCTCTCCTTGTTCTAGGCAGATGGCCTCGGAAAAATATGCACGGATCTATGTGCACCGTTTGGGTGAGAATCTTTAAAGGCATCTTGAGATCGAATGATTTCCTTCTACATTCAAGAGACTTTAATCCCAACATCCTGTTTCTTTCTCGGCCATTTGGGATTAGCGAGCAGTCTATGCCAAAGTATCTCATTACTGCTTTGCGAGTGAAATTATTCTGAATTCTTTCGAGCATGTCAATGTCTTTTTTCCTGAGAGGGTTGGACACCGTTGTTCCGAGTTCAGCTATCGTTCGCACATGTTTTATAAGCTCGCAAAAGCAGATCAGGATTATTGCTCTTCAAAGCTTTTAAAAGGTTGTAGGTGCGAAAGTTTGCCATTTTTACCAAAGATTTGTAATGAGCGTCAAAATTTAGATTTTTGCGTATTAAAAATCAAAGATCGTGGAACTCGTAAACTGCTCTAAGTGTTGCACTCTGTAGTTTGTAGTCAGGGAGAGAGACCACATTTCGGCCACCAATCACTAAGCAGCAGGATTTCTCAGGTGCAGGTGGTAGTTTCCACTCATCCGCCCAATTGGAAATGTAGTCAATCGCTGTTTGAACGGATAGAGATAGAGTCTTAGTCTTCTTTGACTATTTTATAAATATTTAAAATTGAGTTTTAAACGGGCTTATTCAAAAGAAAATGCATGATCGTTTGAGTGTTACGATTGAAGGTTCATTGTTTATAGCAATAAATTCTTAAGTGCACCTTTTTCTCTTCTTCTCCGTATTTTGAAACTTCGAAGTCTTACGGTTTTTGAGTTGACCAGGAGAGGGTGGGTTGGAGGAAGGATAGATGTAACGGGGGTGCAATCGGAGCGAAGGGATAACGCTGTGTCTCTGAACATGGTGAGATCCAGAGATTTCCTGGAGCATGTGAGTCGGGGGGAAACGCCGGCTGTCCTTTCGCATGCATCCGATTCTAGGGTCCTGATTCGGATTAAACGTACAGGCCAACCTATCCCTTTATTACTTTGGGGGCCGCTGAATTTGTGCCAGACTTATCTGGGAAGGATAAAACACTGACTTGTTCATCGGCTAGCCATCGCAATTCTTTTCATAGGCCCCGTGTAGTCAAAACCACTTCCAAGACATCCCGTGGAAATGGAATACGAGGCGCATCTTCAAAGGGATTGACTAACGGTTCCGGTTTCTTTTATCCATTATCTTTTGTGTGGGTCGAGATTTACAAATAATCAATTTTTATTACAGGAGCATTGAGTGAGGTTTGAAAATTTATACAAACACACCAACTAGTTACTGTTTGTCTATTTCAGCGCCTATAGCTACACAGAGTATTTGTTACTGGAATAATCACATCCTTAGGTACAATGGATGACCTAAATGGTATTTTCGAAAATTTGCGTCTTTTGCCGTTTTTGGGGTTTCTAATTTCTGACGTTTTTCTAAAGACTTCGCCCATCCCTGATGCAGTTTCCAACTCTCACGGATATGTGATGAGCGATTAACTGTAAAAAAGCTGGTGACTGGTCTGAGACGACTTCTACTTCTTGCTAGCTAAATTTGCCTCCTTTTTATTGCTCTAAGAAATAATGCCGAAACATTTCATTTTAAGGAACTTCTATTTTTGTGATGGATCTCTATTCAAGGTATCTACAGTGATCGCGACGACGATATTAGCAGCTATGCGATCAATCCAATTTCGTCAGAAGAGTTCAACATTCGGCCGTTCGACATCAACGACGATATTACTGATCGAGTCTTCACCACCACAACTGCAAGAATAAGCTCACCTTCTGTTCACTCGGTCAGAAATTATCCCTCGGACGCAGTGGATACCTATTCTTCATTGGATCCACAATATATGACGGAGGACTACTACTTGTATGATGGGTGTGAGTCCCAATTTCCACTTATTATATATAGTATTGTTATAATAGCAACCTAATTATCAAATGCCCTGGGATGGCAAGAAGAGGCTACATCATTTTCGTATTGTCAACGTGAGGTTAGGTAATCTGTTAATGATTTCGGAAAAAGAGAATTCTCAAAGTCCGGAAAAAGCAAAAATGAAAAAATATCCCAAATGTTTCTCTATGTAGTGTAAGCCTCTCGAAGTTTTCTGTTTCCTAGTATTCCTATCGTTTCTGATCTGTCTTGCTTATTTTACTTATTTTTGTACTTATTTAATTCACGCAAAACATAATCATAATTTTATTATTTAATAGATAAAAATAGGCGAGTGCAGCGCAGTAGGCTTGTCTGACACTGACTTATTCATCAGCAGGCTTCCGAAAGTCATTGAAAGGCCAAAGACGTATTCTATCATACTTGCCTCCACGATATCCCTTGAAGTATCAGGTTGGAAAAAAAGTCTTTTCATTTTTTTTCAAAGATTTATTACTTTACAACTACAAAGTCAAATCAATTGAGATAAACTCCATCTTGTTCCACTACACTTCTCCAAAGACTTGGTAATTTTCCAATTCCTCTCGCTTAAAAGACTGCAGTTCTGAATCGAACCATCGCTGAATCCAATTTTTGAGGTCTTCATCCCATCCGTTTCGAAATAGCTCTCTCCAATTTCTTGCTTGAGAGCACAGAAGAGATGGTGATCGGTAGGGGCGAGGTCACGGTTATACGGTGGATGTGGCATTACCTCCCAGCCCAGCTCCTTTATTGTTTCTCTTGTGAGTCTCGCAACATGTGATTCTTCATTGTCATGCAATATCATCACCTTTGGTTTCTCAGGCCTCTTTTCTTGGAGAGCTGCGGCGACTTTGTGGAGTTGGCCGCTGTGTGTGGCAGCAGTAGGTGCCTCTCCGCTTCTGAAAGTTTCCCTGTAGATCAATCGTCTGATATCCCGCCAAACACTCAAAAGAATCTTCCTTTCATGAACGTTGGGCTTGAGATCAGGCTTAGAGTTCTCTCCTTCTTGTACCCATCGCCTTTTTCTTCAGAAGTTGGCATGCAGAACCCAGGACTCATCGCCTGTCACAATCCGCGGCAGAAACTATTCTCTTTCGAATCTGGACAGAAGAGAAGCAGCGATGGAGAGCCGTTGGCCTTTCTGAGTGTCTGACAGGGCATGTGGAATCCAAGCTCCAAATTTTCATGCAAAGCCGAGGTTCTTTAGATGGATTCCCACTATCCTATGAGACACTTTGAGTTTCTCTGCCAGTTGACGTGCCGTCTGCCACTATCGTTACGAAGAAGATGGAGTAGTTCAGTGTCGTCAGTTGGCCTTCCTGGCCCTGCTTTGTCCTCGAGTGAATAATCTCCCTTTGAAAACTTCCCGAACCACTCATAACAGGCGCGATGAGTAGTATATCCCAAGCCATATATATGGTCAATTTGGTCGGCTGCCTGACGAGCTGTAGATCCTTCAATGAATTCATGAAGAATGCCGTACCGGAAATGGCCATGAGGTAGATCTGGCATTGAGTCCGGAAGATTGGATAGAGAACGAAGTACAAGAAGGGTCTTGACCTGTGTCCACGTGCGAACGGTAGACAAGTGTGATAGGATTACGAAATCAGCTATCAATGTTAGCTAGTGCGTTTACAAGGAGAAGGGTAAAAAACTTTTCGAAGTGTGGAGAGACTTTTTTCCAACCTAATAGAATGCATGGCGCATCCCAAAAGAGATTTACTAACGCCATCCTTTATCCTTTTTATTCTTTTATATAATAATTTTATATTATAATTCATATTATAATTTTAGTTCTAAAATTCATTTGATCCAGTTTCCAGTTCTCGTGGATATGTAAGGGACAATTAGCAAAAAAAAACTTTATAAAGGATAAAAGGATAAAGGCGTTACTCAATCCTTTTTGGGATGCCCCACGCATTCTACTTCTATGGGATGTCGTGGAGACGACATGAATGCGTATTTGGCCATTAATGACTTGCGGTGGCCAGCCGGCGAACAAGTCAGCGCTTTATCCTTACCCAGACAATTTCTTGTAGCAATTTACCGACCTCGTAGGGATGGAAGGCTTGGTTGTCTGAGCAGGAAACGAACCAGGAACCTGGTATCGGGTGCATGCAACGGTCGGCGCCTCCTCCAACTGCGCTACACGAAAAAGCGAAGGAAAAAGCTTTACACCTTTCTTCATTTCTTCGAATTTTACATTTTTTAATGTTTTATATTATTTTATAGAACCTTTTTTCTTCGCTCTTTCGCAATTTGGCTAATTTCGTAGCATTAGTGGAGGCAGTTACCATTATTCTTCTTCATTGAGTTGGGAACATTCTAATCTTCAAAATTTGTAAGATCGGTAAATTTGCGCTGTTCGTTTTACTATGGGAATCCTAGAGGGCTTTCTTAGTATTAAAAAGGGGAATAGAATTGATATGTTCGCGGTAAATTCCATATTTAAAAAGGAAATAGAGCCATTCTAGAGTAAAAAGAAGAGCATATTACGATGCCAGCATAAGGTATGTGAACAAAATGTGTGCAATAAAATGCGTTTCTCTTGAATACAAGTTTAAATGTTTGGATAATAAGCTGTTACTGTTAGTATATTTTTGTGCCACACGAGGTTCTTAGGTGGACAGTTTTATTCAGCAGGGCCTGACGTTTCGACGTTCCGTCGTCTGCAGAGGCCTAGGTCCACCGTTGAGGGCAGATGTTCGCCCCGTGACCAGTAGAGGCGAATAATTGGATAATTAGTGTTGGTAATCACATGTGTGTACATTTAGTATTAACGTACACGATATTGCTACCTTATTCTATCTAATTCTTTGAAAAATTGGTAATGGCCAGCGCTAGTTAGTTTACAAAATACATTCTTGCATATACAAACTCAACTGACTACTGACAAGAGCTGTATCCATGTATTTTTTTAAATGAAAAATGTTGTATAAATGCATCATTTATGGTTTGTTTAATTTTTTAATTTTTTATGGATTTTTTCTGCAGCTTGATTTCGGTGTATATTCCACAGGTCGGAAACACGTCTTGTTCAGGATGCTAGTGCTCATAATGGAAGTACAGCACTTTATATGGCCTGCAGAAGCTGTCTAGAGATTTCTAGCAGATCATATTAACATCGCCACGTCTGGCCTTTCAATCAGCTCTATTTACCTTCTGAATGTTGTATTCCAATAGTTGAGGGAATAGAAGGAGTGTACTTGAAATACTAAATTTTAGAAAGGTGGAACCTATGCCAGTCGGGGGAGGGGGCACATAACTAAAAATGCAGCCAATTGACAGAGACTCACATCAAGAAACGAAAATGGGAACCAAAAAGGGCGGAGAGTCGTTGGATACACCGCCCTCAGAAAGGGGCGGGCGAGGGGCGCGCCGAGGACGAGATGTCTGGGTCCTTGCCATCACATGGAGGCATCGCATTTCTAATCACTTGCCTTGGCCTGCAGCTTTATCCTGAACAGATTTCGTCCTTGAGATAAGAGTCAGAATCTCGTTCACCATATTTGGAGGAAAAGAGTTTTCAGCTGTAGCGCCAAGGCTTTCTTCAGCTCCCGCCACATTACTCAGTACTAAGGCGTCGTCCGCATTTTTTGACAAGTACAGCAACGTTTTATCGAGATATGTCATGACAACAATGCGACCATACACTAAAAAGTTCTTCAACACACGGAAAATTGTCTGATCAGTGGAAAAAGAGGGCGGTGAGCCGGTTTTGCGCACAACTACGGATAAGCCTTCAGTGTAGAACTTCTGACCGGAATCACCATAGTCTCCAGTTGAGGCGAAAATTTAAAGAATTGTGGTGAAATTTGAAAGAATCTAGAGAGAAGAGCGACGTTCTCCTTTCCTCAACTGCCTCCATAACCGAACCGACTGGAAAATGATCTCAGAGTTCCCCGAGATGCGCTTCCCAATCGTCTCCTATCAGCTGTTAGGTTTTTGGACGACGTCACGCCAACTTACGACGGTTTCGCAAACTTGTCCAAATAGGGCGGCGCAGACAGGGCGGGAAGTGGGCGGCGGGCAGCACGGTGTACCGAATGACTGCGCCCCCAAAAAGCAAACAAACAAACAAAAACAAACAATCGCAGCGGTAGCACAGACCGCTTTGCTGGCTAAGCGCATTCAAACGGACAGCTGCTTGACGTGTTGTGACCCAGATCCGTCATAGTGAGGAAATGGCACATAGCCTTATATGATTATAACCGTGGCGAAACGAAATGAGTTTTTTTTTCTTCTGATTTTTCGAAGTGAAATTTGTCAGCTTAGGCCCTACGATGTTGTCCTCTAAAATCTGCAATTAATCCCAACTCAACTTAATTATGTGTCCCCTCCCCCGCCGACCAGGTGAGATTCGAAAATTGATTTGTACCAGCGTCTTCAAATATAACAGAAAAAGTGAGGAGGAGCTCTTGCTAGAAGGTTAAGATGTGTACCATAAGAAACAGATATAGCAAAAGTCTTTGTTAGACTAGTTGTTACATGAGAATGGCTCGAACCAGTGTTTTCCATGCGAGTTCTTCCTCCACGAGGGAAGGATCCGGTGGAAGCGCTGTGTCGTATGAAACCCAGACACTTCTTTCACAACAATTTGAGGCATATATATGAGGTTCTTAGGATCCGGTGCAACTTAGGCTGATGTAACTGCTAAGATAAAATAGCCACGCTGCTGCATTTTACACTGAATAAGGTTGAATGAGAGGTTTTAGGTAGAGACTTGCTGACTTATTAATACTGGAAGGTGTAGAACACTTTTGCATCACTACTTTGGACTTGGAAAAGCATCGTGGAGATTAAGAGCGGTATTCCATTCTTGGATTGGATTGGATTCTTCCTCACACGCGGAACGCATACCGGATTAGGGAGCTGAAAACGACTTTTTCAATATTTTTTCTCTTTCCTACGTTACTTAAGGAATCGCCATACCATTGCAGTGCGGGGAAGGAACCTATTCGATGACTTAGCAGAACCAACAACTTTCGCACCCACCACTTCGAGGAGCACTAGGAGAACAACGAACAGAAGGACACTTGAAACGACACCGTTTAGTGAGGCATCAGCACCGTTTCGCGCTGAGACAACACATCGGGCGGCCTACTCATGGAAGGAGCCGGTGCGGCAGACCGAACGGTAGTTCTACCGTAATTAGCTTTATTGATCGCTTTTTGTCAGCAGAGGTTTCAGGGACTACGGTGACGAGTACATTCGGCGGGATGTCCCATTCTATTCAGAGACAACGAACGGTGCTGAATACATACCTAAAATGCCCACAAAGGACCCTAACTTACGGTAAAAGATACAGACCACATGTTAAGTGTGATGCCTTTTGCCGCCTTACACGAGAAGGCAGTTTTCAGAAGAATGGCCGCCGAATTTGTTAAACCAGATGTGCCATTTTATTCTGAAACCACGAATGCAGCCGAATACGTGCCAAAAGTGCTCGCTAAAACTTATTCTGACAGGTTTGCGATTAATTAGTTGAAGCTTCTAACTCTTTAATCTTGATCTAAGTTTTCTGAGTTTATTTATTTATTCATCACTAGTTTACTTCAAAAAGTGCTTCAGGAGTAAATAATGAAATTTAGCATATTAACTCGGAGAAAATACGCTGAAACGGAATAAAAGCAACCAGGGAAAAAGTTGAACTGTACTTTGAGCACATGATTAAATTAGGCCTTGTTGATGTTCATTTCGCTGCATTCAAAAGCCCTTTGAGGAAGATTGTGAAGTTTGCAAATAAAGGACGGATTCCATATTTTTTGCAAGCCGGTCGTATGGCAGCACAGCAGTCGAAGTACTTTATGAATTTAGTAAAAGTGTAGTCAGTTGCATACAGTGTTTTCTAAAAAATTTTCTTCAGGCCTAATGCTGCACAGGAGGAGGAAAGACCTCATATACCTTTTCACGGAGAAACGACGAATCGAACTGCATACGTAGATAGGTCTGTTCCACGTCCAGTTCGAGCACGGTGAGTAAACTGTGGTGCATCGGACAAAGTTGTTTTCCACTAGAACCCTTATTTGGTTTAAAATATTTTTACCTGAACGAATTGACGAGCGCTCATTTAAAATGTATTTGCCTTTCACTATGGATCTGCTTGGGCGCAGTGGGCTATACACAATTCTCACGTTAAATTGGACACTCTTCTAAGAAAATTTGATGTTTATGAAATCGAACTGAACATCTTTAAAATGAAAACGAATTTCTTGAAGGAAAAAGTGCAGACTGTTCAAGACGGTTAGAATAATGTTTTCTTCGAAAAAGATTTGGTATAACCTTTTTTTGAAATTCTTCAGTTTAGCTGCGCGAATAAGTACCATAATTTTTATAAAATCTCAATTTTTTAGAAAAATAAAAAATAAGACTTTGTTTTAAAACACAACAAGGAGTAAATCATTTACTGCATTAAAAAACGAGTCGCTCCACGCATTCGAAAAGTTCGTTGCGATTTTAATTTGATTCATAGTGCAAATGTTGCTTAGATAAACCATCAAAGAGATGTGTGTTTTTTTACGAATGTTTTTGTCATATTTTTACTGGTGCGAAACTCCATGCAAACAGAAGCTTTGCTATCAGTCGAATAAAAGGTGTAATGCGGTTGATGAGGGCGTGGTACAACCTCTCCTTTTGACTATAAAAATGGGTCGCTTCTTGATATTTAAAACAAAAATTTGAAAAAAAAAATCTCGAAAAATGGGAATTTCACAAAATTTCAAACAATGTGTTCACTCTTTGGTGTGAATTATAGCTTCAAGGAAAGTCGCATTTAAATTTCCCTTGGGCAAAGAATTATTTTGACCTTCTTGGAGATTCTCTGGTTTTATGTGGAAGGAGCTCGCTACGGTTTGGTTTGATTCAGTTTGGATTCAAGAGCGTTAGGTTTGTTTAAAAGAGTGTCCAATTTGACGGGGAAATAATATGCATAGATGGATTGCTATCAATTCAATTCATTTAATTATTTCAGCCCTTTTGTTCTAGGTCTGTATAGTTTTTGTTGTGTCTGTGAACTCATTTCCTAAAATAAATAATTAAATAAATAAAATAATAAAAATAAAGAAGAATGTAGGGTAGCACCAAAATCCCAGGAGCATGAATATCCTTGTTCACGATTCACCATCTATGCGTGACTAACCAGCCTTTCGGCTGTTTCCTTGAGGCTATGGAGAAGGCGGTTACGCCGAAACGTAAGTCTAATAAAGCTTCGTGGCATTCTTGGCTCAACACCTTGGCAAGATCCTGCATCCTTCATTGTCGTACTCTCCATTCTTCCAGCCCTAAAAGGGTCATTATTAAAGACTTCTCTCAAACAGTCGTCTGGCTATGAAGCTGCTCTTTTTGCACATGACATAGCTGAACCTATGTTTACCTAGGTAATACTTTCTCTAAAAGCATAAACATCAAAGCGGTGTGGTTGTTCTCCGCGAAGATGAGCGGGGAAACTACTCTTCTGTGTCCCTTTTCTTTTTTCCTTATCATACGAAGTTTGCGCAGAGATCCGCACGCCAGTTTCCTAACGGACCTCCACGAAGTGCTAAGAGGTGGATCCTACAAAATGGTGGGATAACTGGTTCGGGGGCCACGACCTGCTATGCTCTATTCTACCCATCTACCTATTTAAAAGGAGGAAAATTGCATAACATCTTGTGTCCTATACACACCATACCACATGCCATGCATATATGTGTATGTATATGTATGGGTAGAAGGCATAAGTTCGACTTGCTGACGTTTCACAAAATAATGCACGGACGAAATGGGTTACAGATAGGGTCTTTTCTTAATGTAAGAGCTTCTTCCACCAGGGGTATCTCGCGCAATCCTATCTTATCTGGGGCTGGATTAAATTGCAGAAAATATTTCCTTATTAGCCGTGTCTTTGCCGATTACTTCGGGCTAAGTAAGAAGGTCAACATCCCTTCCAGTCTTTCTTCCTTCAAAAAACCTATAAATGCTCACCTGGATGCTTGATGAATGCCACCTGTTTGACACCCTGTTTGTTAGTTATCAATTAATTAATACTGCCGTTTGTTTTAAATTTACTTGCAATTTTTTTCGGTTTGCTATTTTTTCGACTGGTAGTGTATGTATCCTTTGTTTAACTATTCTCATTACTCTCATACACATGCGGATACCTCCCCGTTTAATATTAGGTTGGAAAAAAAGTCCCTTCACACTTCGAAATTTTTTTCCCGCGCTCCTTGTAAACGCGCTAGCCAATATTGATTGCTGATTTCTTAATCCTATCACACTTGTCTACCGTTCGCACGCGAACATAGGTCAAGACAATTCTTGTATTTCGTTATCCATCCAATCTTCCGGACTCAATGCCAGATCTACCTCATGGCCATTTTCGACACGTCATCCTTCATGAATTCATTAAAGGATCTACAGCACGTCAGACAGCCGACCAAATTAACGATGTATATGGCTTGGGATCTATTACTTATCGCACCTGTTATGAATGGTTCGTAAAGTTTTCAAAGGGAGATTATTCACTCGAAGGCAAAGCAAGGTCAGGAAGGCCAACTGAATTGGACGACACTGAACTACTCCGTCTTCTTCGTACCGATAGTAGGCAGACGACACGTCAGCTGGCAGAGAAGCTCGAAGTGTCTCATAGGATAGTGGGAATCCATCTGAAGAATCTTGGCTTTGCATGGAAATTTGGAGCTTGGATTCCACATGCCCTGTCAGACACTCAGAAAGGTCAACGGCTCTCTATCGCTGCTTCTCTTCTGTCCAGATACGAAAGAAAATCGTTTCTGCCACGGATTGTGACAGGCGATGAGTCCTGGGTTCTGCATGCCAACTTCCGAAGAAAAAGACAATGGGTACAAAAAGGAGAGAATCCTGAGCCTGATCTCAAGCCCAATGTTCACGAAAGGAAGATTCTCTTGAGTGTTTGGTGGGACATCAGAGGAGTGATTTACTGGGAAACTCTCAGAAGTGGAGAGACACTTACTGCTGCCACATACAGTGGCCAACTCCACAAAGTCGCCGCAGCTCTCCAAGAAAAGAGGCCGGAGAAGTCAAAGGTGATGATCCTGCATGACAATGCAAAGCCACATGTTGCAAGACTCACAAGAGAAACAATAAAGGAGCTGGGCTGGGAGGTAATGCCACATCCACCGTATAGCCCTGACCTCGCTCCTACCGACTACCATCTTTTCCGTGCTCTCAAGCAAGAAATTGAAGAGAAATATTTTGAAACGGATGACGACCTCAAAAATTGGATTCAGCAATGGTTCGACTCCAGAACTGCAGTCTTCTATGCGAGAGGAATTAGAAAATTACCCAGTCTTTGGAAGAGTGTAGTGGAACAAAATGGAGATTATTTCAATTGATTTGACTTTGTAGGTGTGAAGTAATAAATCTTTGAAAAAAAATGAAAAGACTTTTTTTCCAACCTAATAAATGATGATGATGTGGGTTTAGGATCACATACATAGCAGAAAGGTAGAGCACTAGTACAGGTTCAAAGAGCATTTATACAGCCATAGGAAAACCATTCTGTCCACTCCTTGGAGGAAAACAGAGTTCGGTGCCAAGGGGTATGATTTTCCAGTTGCCCTACTCGAATCTGGCGTCGGAGACTTGAGCCGAGCATTTGCAGGTCAACTAATGTGGAGAGGACATGGCGATAACCCATGAACATGCACCCTGATTGAGTCTTGGGTTCTGTTCAACCTGGTATGACCTCAGGTGCACATAAATTGGATGGTGTTCAAGTTGAAACCGTTCACCCACGTTTATATGCATACATGTGTGGCTGGTTATCTCCGTAGGAAGCCACATGGAAGCATAGTTCTTCTATTGTTCCTGGGGTACCTCGTCTTGTAGCTGTTATCCTAGGAAATTGTACTCTTTATGAAAAATTGGCGTATTAAAGAGTAGCTTCATGAAATGTTCTCGGCTTTCAAGGACTCCTAAGCACCGAAACATCAGTTTCGTAAAGCATATATCTAGCAATTTTGGCTTATAGTCCACAAAATAGAGCTCTAATGAATAAATAAATCTTTTTTAGTTATTTTGTTGTTAAATAACGATTGTTCCTCAGCAGGCCTTCCACCTCTCTGCCTAAGCAAGCGGTACCTTTTCAAGGAGAAACGACAAATCGTACCGAGTTCACAGCTAAGGTATTTGTCGAACTGCACTCTAATGTAGAGTGTGTGTCATGGAATTTTGATTTTGGTTTGAAATGACGAGTTGGCGTTGCACGGAAGTAAAAAATCAACCTTTAGAGTGGAGAAAGGAGCTGTCCTGCGGAACAATTCTTGAGCACAAAGAAATGGTAGGCCTTCGTTATGAGGCTGCTTTTCTTAAAATTTCAACAACTTTGTTGACGCTTTTCAGGAAAGCTCGTCAACAAAATGGACATTGGTGGTTCCGAGAAGCGTTTAAAAAACGAGATGTTGCAAGACAGGACAAGTAAGTCTTGGCTTTCTGGAATATACTGCAATCGCAATAAAAAGAATAAAGAGAAATCGAATTGTTAAACAAAATAAGAACTGAGTGATAAACTTCTTAGGGTGGACTCACTGTTTCTAATAGAAAATAGATTGAATCGAAGGTTCCCGCCATTTTCATCCTATAAAATTAATTTATCGTAAATGTTTTCAAAGTAGAATGCTTTAATCACTGTAAGAATGACTTCGTCTGATGGCTTGGCATCATCACATCTGGCTTCAATCATAAGCAGGACAATCCTACTCAGAAATTGCTCTTGACAAAAAAAAACGTAGAGGACTCTAGAACATTTGCGGCTCACTACATAGATCACTGCTCAAGGTTTAGATTACCATTAAGGCCAGATTTCCATACACGCCTTGTTAGAAAATGAGATCTGAACTGCACGAGCGATAACATCGTAAATACTGAAGTCTCCGAAAAGATCGATGATAGCAAATAGTCAAGAGAACACTGTTATAAATGTTGTTGCGCATTCTTCATCTCTAGTAAGGTGGTAAGAAAGCCCTGATGTAATTTTTCGAAAAATCTTCAGCTCTCCCGTCATACAAAATGTAACATGAGGCACTTGTAGGTTATTCTCGAAGCTTCCTTCTGATTGGTATGTATATCCACGGTGCCTTCCATAACTTTAATCGCAATATCAATTCCACAAGAGCACCTTCAAGTCATCATCTTCCAACTTCGAAGACTAACCTCGGTCAGAACGCCCTCATTGAAGGACTCCGATGTTCACGACGCTCTCAAAGAGGATCTTAACGAGACTCTGGTGCACCCATCCAACAGTCCTTGTTCGCCTCCAGGCCCTCGCCTATAGAAAAGTGCTGACTCGATGAATCCTTCACGTCTTGGACAATACCACGCGGTTCACCCGGGTGTTCTCTTTCAGTCCCTCCCTCTGAGCCCCATACCGAAAAGAGCTTCTGGAAGGGCTGATTACTGGCAATAAGAGTGCGTCATTTACGATTCTAGCACGCATCGCACTGCGTGGAACCCTTTAGGAGAAAACTCGGGAGCTCAACAGAAAATGGGCCTTCGGGTCCAGAAATGTCTCCTTTGCTGGTTGTGAAAGTGGCGAGAAATACTGTATTGAGAGCTGCTCTTGCAAGGACACACCGTCATCGGTATCGTTTGCACCAATCAGTTTTGGAATCTGGAGAACGCTGAACGGCCGAGGCGCTGTACAGTTTCTTAAGGCTTTCTTCGGGGAAAAATCATAACTTTTGATGATGTTGAAATGCCGGTCAGCGAATTCTTTGACCATCAATCTTCAAAGTTCTGGAAGAAGGAAACCGCTGACCTGGCTATCAGATGGCACACAACAGTGATCCTGGATTGTGATTATATTCTCAAATGACTTCCATTCTATGCTGAATAGCAAACGGATGACCCAAGGCTTTCTTACTAATAGTACTTCTACTATTATTACTTTACGAATTACTTCTTATTACCCTGATCTATTAGCAAACCAGTGGTATTGTATCAATTACGCCGTTTCGTAGCTACCTCTGTACAGCTACTTTCATCTAACGACAGTCATAGGGCACGCTTTACAATCGGGGAGGAGATCTTCCAATGAACAATCTTTTCTAGAATTTTCTAAAGAGCCGCAAACTTTTCTGCATTACCCTAAATAGCTTGACGTTCTCATACTTTGCATAATATTTACGAGTTATCTTGATTTTAAATAAGGCTAATTCAGCGTTAGTTGTCTTTAGCTTTTAAGGTTAAAATTATGCTGAAGAACCTTATGTAAATATATATGTGAATAGAGAACATTTGTTTTTTTAAATAAATATGTGAACGGAGAATATTTGTTTTTAGCTTTCGGGGTAAAGAATTCGCTAAACGTTATACACGTCTTGATAATTTCAGAGACCGGTCAGATACTCCTTGATTCAGCAGCAGCGAACGAAGACCACAGACGATGGCCTACTTCTAACACATGATTCAAATGAATGCCTAATTTATGAGCTCGTGTATTGTATTCTTATTGCAATGTAAATTCAGTACCTATAGATGTTCCATAAATGATGCTTCCTCCAGGAAAACGTGTACTCACAATCAGTATAAATGATCTGAAATTAAAACAGCACATTGAATTTCTTGTTTGATTGGCTATTTTGTTTCTCGTCCCTTTTGTACATAAACTAACTGTTTTAATAAAGCTTGATACTGCAATGCCTTCTAATCTTATTTTATTGCAAGCGTAAAATTCTTGAAAAAAAGAATATGGCATCGAAAAGGATAGTTTAATTTTCACACGCGCTGATTGTTTGTATTATTTTATTTATATCATCTGTTGGATATGGAAAACAGCAACAAGTGAAGTTTATCATGGACCGTCTTGACCGTAGATATTAGTGGACCCAATAGTGTATAATAAAATATTAATATATATTATATTATTATTAATATATACTTGATATCAAATATGTAATATGCAAGACATTATGCATTACGTTAATTTCTTACAGAAAAAGAGCTATGTAGTATTCAGCTCAACAATTTTTAGACAAATAAAGGTGTTCCTCAAGGAGGTAACTTTAGTCCACTGCTTGCTGATATCACAATATCTATATTGGAATACGAATTCGCTAAGTCGTTTGTCGCTAGCAGTAATAATAATTTATACCATACAGATATACGGATGATTTACTAGTAGTTCATAACTTAAACGAAGAGCATGTAGATGACATTTTAAAACTAGTCTATAAAGATACTCTGGAATTGAAAAAGACGCATATTAATGAATATCACTGCAATTATTTGGACAAATAGAATAGAAACAAGAATATACAATAAAACAGACGATTTCAACTTTAGCGTACTAAGGTTTCCACATTCTACATCAGCGGTCTCCAAAAATATCAAAAAAGCTATAATTTTATCGGAAACATTAAGAATAACAAACACTTGTTCTGACCTGGAGTATTTTCTAGAAAAAATTATTGAATTGAAGAATGTTTTAAAGCATAACGAATACACAAAAGAGTTCATTATTTCAAACATAACTAAATGTTTATATAAACACAGATTTATATATTATAAGTTCGTTCAAATTTTATCAAGTCAAAGACAATATATTTATATTTTTACGGAAAACTCCGATGAATGAAGATTACGCAAAATAAAAATCTATCAAATCTTTTACTTGGTATAACTGCGCATTATATTTATTTAATATGTAATATAAATTAATTTTACCAATAATAAATAATTCTTAATAGTGAAAACGATACCGTTTTGTTTTGCTGTTACTTTTATTGACTCTATTTTCGACACTAAGTATGGTTGTGTAACCCTCCTCAATGATACAACCAGCTTTGCCATATTTGAATTATAAATGAGAATTGGTTTGAATATCACTATATGTAGCAGTCTATTGATGCACACTTCCTTATTTGTAAGTGTGCCACTACGGAGTGTGGTGATTGGCAAAAATGATGAGTTGTTCAATTTTAAGCAGTGATAATAATAAACGTATTAATAATGATGTTACCTAACAATTATAATAGTTATAACAATTATATAGTGGTAATTAATCATATACATATAATAAATTATAGTTGTACATATTTTAATAACTATAGTTATAATTATAAAAATTATATTTAAAAATATTAATTATATATAAATAAACCTTTTAATTAATCCCTTTCAACTTATAAGAACATCTTTTGCTACTTCTTTAAGTTGTATCCTTTCATTTATCTCTTTCAATTTTCTACTCCTTTGTTTTCTCTTTTGAAATCAACTTTCTCATATAGAGTCTAATTCTTTATCTTTTCATGTTCACTCTTTCTCTTCTATCTACATCTGATCTATCCTCCTTTCCATTTTCCTATCTCTCCTCACACAAACAGATGTTAAAGATATCTTTAAATATGCTCTCCTTCTTCACTGAAGAGCCACGGGAAGAGCATTACACAAAGATTCGTCTGAAGGCAGTGGCGAAACGAACCTTTCTATGGTTTACATTTTGTGACATATCATTGTTTTAATTAATTATAGTTTTAAAAATCCTATTATTTTACACATTTCTTTACTTCATTAAATTTTACGTTCTATTATGTTTTATATTAAATGTGTGATAATTTTCCATGACCTATTTTTACGGTGGTATTTTTACGGTCTTTTAACCCTTTCACGACATTGTCGGACAATGTCGTGAAAGGATTAAAAGAAGTATGTTGCCAACTGCACATTTATACATGCGTGCTGATCTTTGCCTTCTCTAAGATTGTAGTACCCGCGTTTTGCTTTTGTTAAATCTAACAACAGACTTCCTAATTACTTCGTTACCACATTAGCAGAAAGCCTTGTTAACGGCTTCTCATCACAGCGTAGCAGACAAACGTAAGTGGGATATTGAAATGTAGTTGTTTTTTCCGCTCTCATTGACGGTTCGATGACGAATTTAGCAATAATATTTACGTTTCTGCTTGTTCCCAAAGTAATTGCTGTTTCACGCTACTCTATTCCTGTCATGATCTTTGTTTTTCATCTGCCTATTTTTCCACATTAAAAATAAGCTCCCCGTGTTGTTGCTGTTTGAGTGCGTAGAGTTTGTGGTTATTAGAAGTCATTTTGCGACATCTTTATGGAAGCAAAATCGAAGCCTCACACTATTAATGTTGCTGGGCCAGATTTCACCCTCGAGATGTAAGTTTCCACGTTATCATGTAGTCTCGTTCTTGGGATAAAATCCGCTGCTTTTAGCACCAGTTGCACTTCATGTAGTACAAACGATTGGTGAAGTGCTCTGCTTAATAACGTATTCATTTGTGCTACTCATTATTGTTACATCGAGGAGGAAGATATTCAACTCCGCGTTTTATTTAATATTCTTGGCGACAGGTAACTAATGTCACCCCATTATGAAATTCGAGCTCTTCCTTTGCATCTTGGACGAAGGTTCTGTTGTAAGATTATACGGGTATTCGTCCTATCAATGCTAATTGACACTACATGTACGTAAAGTATGGTTCATCCCTCGATAATCTAAATTGGTTTGAAGAAGAAAAAAACTTTCATTGTGTGAAGCACATTTGTGAAGGATTCAGGGCATAGTATTTGAAACTTCACTTAAACTTTAAGAATGCAGTTAAGAAGAAGCTTTCTTGCCAACTTTTTTGTTGGCGGTGTACACGTGAAGGCAAAATGTTTCACTGAATAGCTCAGTTTTCGTGAAAGGTATGACTATGTCTGTCTTTCAAAAGGCAGAAACACCTAACAAGGGAATTGTCTGAAAGGTACGCCGGAACGGCAATAACGAGTATTATAAGGAGAATCCCCGTCCTCCAAATAGTAACAGAACATGTTTTGTTTTTGCCGAATCGTTGAGGCAAACGAGTACGAGGGTGTAATATTTAAGGGTCCGCAGAGCTTGCTCTTCACGGCAGCGCAAGATTCCGGCATCGTGGGCTGGGTGGCGCAGTGGTAAAGGGCACTCCTGGGGTTCGGTTCCATGCTACGGTGTGTTTTTTTCACGTTTACCATAGTATCGGATTTCCATAGAGATTTCCATATCTGAACTTGTGTTTGGCTTCACAGTTCCTGCCCAGTTGTACTCCGCTGTAGCCCAAGCCTGTAATCGCAATACAGTCCACTTTCCCCAGTTCTCAAACCTGTATAGTATAACAATTCCAGTACAGCCAAACCTTTTCCTCCGAAACGATCTGTCCTCCCTACACTGGTTAGTGGTGTCGTAACTCCCGCACCATCCTCTTCTGGTTGAAAATCTTGGTCCTCTTCTTCCACTACCTCCAACTTCTCCACTTCGTCGATTTCCAACTGTCGCAGTTCGAAATCCTGTAGGATTTTTGCTATCCTTTCCGCCAGCTTCATCTCGTCTCTCGAATGGACAGCATTCAGTGGAGATCCGCACTTCAGTGTCAATAGGGGAATGACCACTCGAGGGTAAGCAGACATTGTAGAGTGTTGGCGGCAGCAGCTTGTTATGACCGCGCGACTCTGTAGGCATAACAGAGGCGAGAATATTGATCAAGGTGGTAAGTCAAGTTGAAGATCATGTGTTCCCCTCCTACAACTTGAGTACACTGGTGCCACTCACCTCACCGACACTAATAAATTGCATTTGAAGCATTTTTCTGGCATTCTACCGCTGTTTCATGTTGTTTCTGTGTCAACATTTCCTACATTGACAATGAGAACAATTTATTGGAGTAAAAGTTGTATATAAAATCGCATTTGGCATATTTCGGACATTGCTGGTGAATTGCGAGATGTCGACAAATAATAAGTAATAAAAACATCTTACCGTACCGATCTCCAAAAAACAAGTTCAGATATGGAAATCTCTATGGAAATCCGATACTATGGTAAAAGTGCGAAACGGGACGTAGCATGAGAACCGAACCCTCTGCCTCACAGACATGAGGCGTTCCCTCTATCACTGCGCCACCCAGCCCACGATACCAGAATCTTGCGCTGCCATGAAGAGCTCGCTCTGCGGACCCTTAACCATTACACCCTCGTACTCGTTTGCCTCAAGGATTCGGCAAAAACAAAACCTGTTCTGTTACTATTTGGAGGGCGAGGATTCTCCCTATAGTACTCGTTCTTGCCGTTCCGGCGTACCTTTCAGACAATTCCCTTCTAAGCGCAAAATGCACCGCCGTCATGAAAAGCACAAATCATTAGAAATTCCGCATTTGTTTCCGTTTTTAAAGATTTTATTTTTAAAGTGAGGTATTATAGTTGCCTATTAAACAGATTAACAAGGAGAGCCTCCAAACTGACGGTGAGCTTTTGTGATGCGGTTTTTACAGGATGTAGGGTCCCGTGTGGGGAGTCAAAAATGATAGTTGGTTTTCCGGAATACTCCTCTGTGGTCGAAAAAGGCGTGTGAAGACGTAAGCGCGAAGTACATCACGGCCCTGCCGCTCACACACCGGGTGTGGTCGGTTGGCGAAGTGGTAGTGTTGTGGCTTCACAGGAGCTTGGTCGTGGGTTCGACTCCCTTTCGTACTGGTGTTTTTGCATTTTGCGATTTATCGTTTCCTTTGTCTTCATTTCCAACACATCCTTGAACAAAAGCATGGCAACAAATGTAGTTTACGTTCATCGAGCTCTTTGAAAGTGGAAAGGTACGATTTTTTGACTTCCAGGTTAAGCAGATCAAAAACTGATGCCAGATTCGTGATCAGCACCCCAAATACAATACCCACCATAAGGATTGGAAAAAGGGCGCGGTAGGCGCGTTTTCCGCGTTCTTTTTGTTCTTTTGCTGTAGCCGTCTTGCTCTTCATCCTTTTTAGAAAACTCACATATCACCGTGATCTCCTCATCGAGATCTACCCAGTGCCATAAAAACATTTTTCGTTAATCCACTTTTGACTGCTATTTTTTCGAAAGCGCCAGGGGATACTCATTAGCGAGAGACGTCTCCACTAATTGCACCCAAAGGATATTTAAGCGCGCGGATCCAAGACCGGCATAATGGACAGCAAGCGATTCATGGAAAAAAATTGTAGACCATGTAGATCATAGGGCCACAGACATTGTTACATTCAATTTTATTTATTTGTTTAATTTTTTAATTCCTCGAATTTTAGCGAAGGGTCTTTGACATTAAATCTTCATATGTCAACTGTACCGTTAAAAGTGACGAATGTTTATGATTACAGCATACTGAAAATTTTTATTAAAATTAAATCTACATACTGCATTCCGCAGCAGACTCCTTTTCTCGCATGAGGTAATTACATGCACAGGATATGTTTCACTATTTACTTGTGTGGTCCGTTAAAGAGATACGTGAGATCTCCGTCTTCTCAACTGTCTTTAGCAAATTTGACAGAAATGAGTTTCTGCAACCAAGTCGATTCCAAAACTGCCAAATTTGGGTGGTACGAACCCTTTCTCTGGCGAGATTACAAGAACGATTTCTTCGATTTTGCTCCACCTTTTTCCAGGCATCAACGTAAGCTAATGAATTTATTTCTATAAGACGCAAAGTAGAGTGTATTCTCTTAACTACGGTGAAGAAATGCAGCCTCAAGACCGAAAGACAGCTCTAATTTGTCACTGCAAACATACCTGTTTCGTCCGTTGCACTGATTTTTTCATATTTTGAAGCGCATGTAACTGTCTTGGGAAACACCTTAAAGAGATGCTCTTTTCCCTGTGCGTAGCAGCATTAATTGGCTTTGATAGTGTGCCAGTAGCTGATATACACGTAGCTCGGATAGATTGTTTTTGAACGTCTAATCTCAGCCAAAATCAACTCTTCTTTTTATTTCCTCTCCTTACTCTTTGCTGTCGCTTTAATTTGAAAAATTAGTACGATAGCGCTCTTATCCTAAAGACGTGCTTTCTGTAGATATAACATGGTGCTAATTCGAGATTTTCGGATTTTCCACTCTCTCCTTCCACCAGTGCGTCGTTGGCTAAGATGGCCAGCCGACCTGAGCTCGGCGCTCCTCAGCCAGGTCGCAGCCCTGCCGCCCTTGGCCTAGGTGTGAAAACTAGCTCATTAGTGCTTGGCATTAGAACAACGCCGACCCAGAATCGATCTTTTGGAATCTGTTGCTAGTCCTAGCACTCTTCTCAAAACGGTGCCCGTTTCATCTATGGCTATAAATCTGGAAATTTGGCAGACTTGTCGCAATGAACATAGCCCCGTCATTGCAACACGCTTTGCAGCACTCCTGCAGCCAGTATTTTTCATACAAGTGATTTTCATACTTCGGGATTTCCTATCTTCCATCTCAGATTCGTGCTCTCTCCGCTACGACCACGACGCTGACTAAAACTTCATAAATATAGCGAACTTGGATCATGCGTGACTGAATCCAAACATGGGGAGCCCTCATATTTACCCAATCATATGTTAGCTATTCTTCTTTTCCAAGAGGAGTGTGGCCATGTTCTGCATCTGTAGATGTTCCTTTTTCTACATTGTACCAAATAGTTCTTACAACTTGCGTAAATGTCCAGATTTGCCATTGCAAAAGTGCTGCTTGCCTTAATTTCACATGCAGAAATGGATTTTTCGCTAATTGTGGCACCTGTGGCACTTTTGCTAATGAAGCTAAGAGGCGAGCTTACTCTTGAGTGCAACACACCGGGTCAACCTTTACTAACGGGAATATGAGCAAATTTTCTTTCATCGGTTAGCGGAACTTATGGCCTTTAAAATGACTTTCTTAGCCGAGCAATGGACTAGTCAATGTCTTTCCTTTCCAGAAAATTTTTACGCCGACCCACTGAGCTCGAAGTGATGTAAGACTTAGTTGGCTTGGACTTAGTTGACAGGAGTACCCTTAATTCATTAAGGCATTGCTGTCTTCCAGTTTTTAAACCAATGACACAATTACTAATAGTAGATGGTGGTTAATCTCTGCGCCTCGCATTTTACTTCTATTGCATCTCTTGGCGGTGGATTTTTTTTTACATTCTCTACGGATGCAACTTGAGCACATATTTAGCTTAGGTTACTTTTTTGTGCCATTGTTCTGCATGATTTCGTGAAAAACAAAACGAATGTAGAAAAACTTTTGAGTGACCGAATTTGAATGGGAATCAGTCTAATAAGGTATAAAGAGGGCGTTACGCATCCCCTTGTGGGATGCGCCACGCATTCTACTTCTATAGTGAAGGCGATATGAATGGGCCACGCTGAAGTTGGGCCACGTTTCATGCCATTCGATAGAGCCTTTTATGCTAAACTGAGTGGTGTTTTTGATAGTAGGGGAAACTGTAATGGGCGGGTAAGAGCAAGGAGAACATCGACGGTTGTTGTGCCAAATTTCACGCCCGGGTGTGTTCTCAGCGCGAATACTCTGTCACAAATGAACCTTTCCGACTGCAGCTTGTGGGTTTTATAGGCAGTAAATCCCAATGCCTTAATGAACTAGTGGTGAATACTCCTGTGCTGGCGCGTGGTAGTGCAGTCGAAGGAGGTGTTGACTGTCGCGTGCGCCCAATTCCAGGTTGGGATTTCAGGCCAAGCCAACTGTCTTTCATCCCTTAGAGCTCAGTGGGTCGGCGTAAATTTTTCTAGAAAGGAAAGACACTGACTTGTCCATCGCTCGGCTAAGAAAGTCATTTTAAAGGCCATAAGTTCCGTAGAATAGAGTGCGTTGCGTATCCCAAAGGATTGAGAAAAAAGTTTCTCTTTTACCTTTTATTATTATTAGCAGATGGATGGATGTTACCTACTTGTCATAAATTCTATCTACCTGTCAACATATTCGCACGACTCCCTTCTTCAACAGTCATCCTTGAAAACGAGAAGAAATCGACAATATCGACCGAGCTGGCATGGGGATGCATATAAAGGATAAGAGCGGCTTTACTCAATTCCTTCTGGGATGCGCTGTGCATTCTACTCCTACAGGATGTCATGAAGGCGATTTGAATGCGTATTTGGCCATACAATGCGGAGGCTAGCCGATGAACAAGCGGTGGCCAGCATATGAAAAAAGAGAAAAGCTTGCGGTGGCGAGCCGATGAACAAATTAGCGCTTTACCCTTCACAGACAAATCTAGTACCGATTCACCGACCCCGGAGAGATGGAAACTTTGGTTGGCCTGAGGAGGAAATTGGAACCTGGAAACTAGCTAGTACATTCGATTACGTAACATTCTTGTCTCAAAAAGTGAGCGTGAAAATGAATTCAGATCAAAACAATATTTAAATTATTCTAAAATTATCAGTATGAGTATACGAACGTGAAGACCGAAGCGAATCGATAGTACTGTTCGCCGATCGGCACTGTGCAGTCCTCTACAATTGGCGCAGTACCGCTGGGTCTCGCACCCAGGTGCGAAGAGGCCTTTATCGGGCGCGGGCGATGCACGCAGAGCCCAGGTCGAGCCGAACGCTGCCCAGAACTCGATCTCGACAGAAAAGGCGCAAAATGTCCAATTTCTTCAAATTTTATAAAAATAGATAGTTGTGAAGCGCTTCCAATGGTGAGATGTGCTGTCTTAAGCATTTGAGGGACTGACTGGCGTGGAGTTCTAAATTTTGTAAACAAATTGGGATCGGGAAATTGTAGATTTTTCTCGAGTTTAGACACCTGAAAAAATATATTGGAATGAACTCAGCTCCTCCTACCTTGCCTGTATCAGAGGCACCCATGCCTATTTTACACAGAAAAAATCTCGGCACTCGATCATCCCTTTTTAAAAAGTTATGGCATCGAGAATCGAAGAGGAAATCCATTGCTTAGAATGAAGTGCAATAAATTTATGGCTAGAATTTTTTTTTAAAGTTAATGATGATTCGGCTTGCATTTCCTCTATATGCATTAGTCAGAAGAAGTTTCAACTTTGTAACTTCATTCTTAAAAAAGTTACAGTAGCTGTACAAAGGAAAAGCTCACTGCTGGTCAAGAATGAAGAATGGGGATGCGAAGCCGAAAGTTGGTGATGCGAAATCTGGACATCTCTCTAGATATGTTACCTTTTCTGAGCCGATAGCGCTGCAAAGAAATTTTTAGTAATACAAAATTAGCTATTCCCGGGGCGAGTGGTAGCGCAATTGGACCAACCGCTATTCATTGTGTGGACCAAGAATAAATTCAAATCACATCTACAATATTTCGCAGAAGTAATATGCATGGCGCGTCCCAATTGCGAGTTTTCGTCTATTGCGCATCGCATTCCTTGATGTGGCCAGATAAAGTCAGTTGCCGGCAGAACTCGGTAGATAAAGAAAAAATTTGTTAATTCTTATTAGAATAATTGAAAAATATAGAGTAGAATAATATATCTATGGTCTTATAAGCTTTTCGGTCTACAGAATCTTCCCTGAGGAGGAGCAACTTTCAATGCGCTGGCATTAAATCTGCGCGCTTAGGTGTCCTTTGGGCGCAATTAGTGGAGACGTCCATCGCTAATGAGTATCCCCTGGTGCTTTCAAAAAAATAGCGGTCAAAAATGGAGTAGCAAAAAATGTTTTTGCGGCAATGGCTAGATCTCGTCAAGGAGATCACAATGGTATGTGAGTTTTTCAAAAAGGATGAAGATCAAGAGGATCTACAGCAAAAGAACAGAAAGAACGCGGAAAACGCGCCTACCGCGCCCTTTTTCCAATCCTTATGGTGGGTATTGTAATCCCACGCACAAAGTTTGGGCGATATTCTGCTTCTGACCTCATCACCCTCATTCGATCCTGGGCCTAGAGCGGGCTTTGCACCAGGGGTGCACATTTAACGGTCAACGATTTAAGGAATTTGACGAATTAACGGCATTTTTCGTTAAAATCTTGTTTAACGACTTAACGGAAATTTTTAGAAATTTAACGGAATTTTTAAGGGACTTTGTTCTCAATGAGTTTATCACATTTACCCTTAGTATTCTCTAATGCTGCAGGTCTCATCCTCGCTATCAGGACCGTTCTTGAAGAAACTATTGAAATCAGCAAGAGTATTTTAATGTTTTCATGAATTTGTTTTGAATTTTTAGAAATAACACATTTTGAGGGGCGTGTGTAGCGCAGTCCAGTGAGGTGCCAGCTGTTGCGTGACCCTATACCAGGTTTCTGGTCTTTTTTTCCGAATCTCCCTCCCAGGCTAGCCAAGCGTTCGACCCCTCTGGGTGTGGGTGGGGGTGGGAGGGGGGGTCGGCAAATTGGTACCAGGTTGGCTTGTTTGGGAAGGATTGGCCACTGACTTCTTCATCGACTTCATCGGCCGGCAAACGCAAGTTATTGTATGGTCTGATACGCATTCAATTCACCTCCACGATATGCTGTAGAAGTATAAGAGAATGCGTGCCGCATCCCAAAAGGGATTGAGAAATGCCGCTTTTTATCCTTATCCCTTTAATCCATTTTGAATATAGAAACTTCTTCACCGAGCCCCCAAGCACGTCAACGAATCCACAAGGATGCTGGTCTAACCTTCTCGTAAGATATGCCTATTCTCACCTGGTGCTGTTTATCCCACAATACTTTGGCCGCCACCTGGAATAGTCGAGACGGAGAGGCCCCTGGACGTATTTTAAACGATTTGAAAAACGCAGATAACAAACGTTAGAAAAACTACTTTCCCTAAACCTTAGCATGTTGACGACGTGTCACACCTTTTGGGTAGTGTGGGACCACGTGACACAATGTCGTGTCACGGTCCCGACGTGGCAAAAAATGGATTGGTGCCACGCACTAGCTACTCAAAAATCGTGCGTTCGACAACGTTTTTATTAATTCTTTCTGTACTTAACCCTTTCACGACATTGTCCGACGATGTCGTCGGACACCATCATAAAAATAGTTCTTGAAAAATTATGAAGTAGAATTGAATAGTAAAATATTAATCAGTGAGTCCACTATTATCTACGGTCAAGATGGTCGTTGAGAAACTCCATTTTGTTACTGTTGCTCTATATTTAACAAATAATACAAATAAAATAATACAAATAATCAGCGCGTGGGAAAAATGCGTGCTGTCCCACGCGGCAGTCACCTGAAAATCGCGCGTGTCGTGAAAGGGTTGATGGGCTGGTGCACGCATCGAGATTGCATATGCTCGTAGAACAGTCAGACAAAAGAACTAGGAAAGGGAGGGGGGACTCCAAGTACCTGCCTGATCGCACATTTTAAGATGCCTTGTCGGCGATCATCTTGAATGATTCCATACCTGTTCTTATTCCGCATCCTGTAGATAATTTGTTGCTGAAGGTTTGTTTGTTTTTCTGTATTCGTTGATGTTGAACTGTTTATTTTACAAAGCACTTGTACACTCTATTCCTTGAACTTTAGATATTGACCTGTTGGAAGTTAAAACGTATAGGGTTTTCCTTGATTTTTTTTCAATTGAAATAATGGTGTATTTTTTAACGAAATTTAACGATTTACCGAACGCGCAGAATTTTGTGTGCACCCCTGCTTTGCACCTTGGTCTTCATGGTCAAACAAGGACGGTATTTGAGCTATGAAGCCATTTGAATACGTCAAGCGGTGAAGGGCTATACAGAAAGTGAAATACCGGTGCTATTACTTCCTTTTCTTGAAAGGATGATGGAGAGAAACGTAGATGTTCAGTTCATCAGCAGTGTATTTCGCCTAATGCTTTTCTTCCATCATTGTTGAAGAAGGTTGGTGCATCATTAGCTGTTCTTATGAGTTGGTTACTACGTTTTTGACTCAATCCATGTAAAGAATATAATAAAATTTGCTATTTACAACATCTCATCTTGAAGCAGCTTGACTATTGGAAAATCAAAAGGGGCTTATGCACTGTACTACCGCGGTTTAAAAAAAGTTATTCATACTTCGGTTATGAGTGTTACTTGGAGTGCAGATCAGGAATCTGGCTTCTGGATTTCTCGTTTTATTATGACAGGTTAGAGAAGGTGTAAGTAGGTGAGGGTGATGAGTTCGGATGCGCCAATTTCACACAAACTTTGTGCATGGGGGTTATTTGGGGTGCTGATCACGAATCTGGCATTGACTTGCTTAATCTGAAAATCAAAAATTCTCACCTTTCTACTTTCAAAGAGCTCGATGAACGTAAACGGTATTTGTTGCCATGTTTTTGTTCAGAAAATGCGTTAGAAATGGGGATAAAGGGCCCCACTGACGATAAGTTGCAAAATGCAAAAGCGCCAGTACAAGGAGAATCGGACGCACGACCACGCTCCTACAAAGCTACAACACTACCAATACGCCAACCGACCACACCAGGCAGGGTGGCAGCTGGACGTAATGAACTTCGCGTTAACACGTCCACACGTTTTTTTTCGACCACAGTAAGGCATTTTGAAAAGAGTAACTTTGTTTTTGGACTCCCCGCACAGGACCTTACATTCTGTAAAAAACGCAAAGCTCACCGACATTTCGGAGGCTCTCCTTGTATGAACTGTTTTCTTCTGCAACCAACAGTCCCTTTATATGGCGCGTATGGTTCGTGACTGAGCGGATTCAGCTTTTTTTCTATCCATTTTTAAAGTAGCAATACTTAAGTGACCATCTTTTAGAAAGTAATTGCTACTTCGAATATTTGTGCTGTTTGTTGTTTAGAATACTTACGACACTTAGAGCGTTATCATAGCAAATAATCCTTGTAACAGAATGCTTCGTGAAGCCCTTCTTATGGGAGGTTGTGGCTGCAATGACATTTGCTTCGGTTTTTTGCTGGTTGCTGTCCAATAGAGAAGCAATCTGAAACTACCTATTTCCTACTGTAACTCTGACTTCATTCAGGTGTAGCAGATATCATCTCCATTGCGGTGAACGGCTTCATTCGTCTAGTCATTGAGCTAGACCTTGGCACTAGCCTGGAGCGTTTCGCTACATTTTGTACGGTGATAAGCGGCATTGCCTTCGTACTACACACGATGGGTAATACGCTCCTTACCTTTAACAGATATTCAGCATTCTGTTTTGCAAAAAACTATAACAAGGTAAGTAGAGCAAGTGTACAAAGTCATATATCGATAACTTGGCTTTCTGACAGATTTGGACGAGAAGACGGACATGGATTCTCATTATAATTGCGTTCACCATAGGAGTTATAGTTCATACTCCCACTATCGCTATACAAATAGCCCATTGTCTTGAAATTGATAGAGATTCATGGGCTGTTACCGAGAGGAAAATTGACGTGGTAAGAAGAAGCGTAAATGTTTTCAAATCAGCTGGAGACAAGTTTGCACTGTATTGGGTATTCCGCGTACTAGAGTTATCTAGCGAAGGCTATCACTTTTTTGTGGCATCGAAACAACGCAGTCGTATCACCCTAGCACTTATTACATAGTATTATAAGTCTATATGGCTGAGTGAACAGTTTTCGGAATTTCTCATATTTGGGGCAAAGTGCTATGAAAGTGCACTATGTCTTGCTTTTTAAAAACAGAAATATAGGTATACAAATTGGCCTTAACCTGCATCAATTGGGAGACCAAATGTACCTTACCAAACTTAAGGTGGTTTTATTTTAAATAGTTACAGTTGGGGAAAATCTGTTACTGGACTTCGAATGATGCAGCGTGGAGAGAATGCATCGAATTGAGTTCCCATAACGGTGCAGTGGTTTCGAATGATAAATATCGCTCTAAAATTCACGGAAATACAAAAACGCTAGCGAAAAAATTATTAATCGGTTTCAACGGCAAATATACAATTTTCACATCGAATTGAGCACTCGTCAAACCAAAATCAAAATGGACACTTTTCACGTCAAATTGAACACTGTTCCAAGCTTGCCTAAAACTTTTAAGATCAAACTGAGCTCTTCGAACTTAAAATGAGCTTTTTCTACATTAAACTAGGAGCTTTCAAAAATGATAGAATAATTTTCTGTTGGGGTATAATTTTAGTATAACTTTCTTTGAAGTTTTCAACTACCCAGTAAGTGAATACATAGTTAGAAATTTTATAACAACTTCATTTTTTGAGAAAAAATGAATTAAGGTTTGTTTTTAAAAGTAAGAAATCGGCTATTTTCTGCTGCGAAACACAGATTGCGCCGTGCCCTCGTTCGAAACTACGCGATTTTTATTCAATTGATAGCAATATTTCTGTTTGCAAGCGGTTTCACGTCTGATAGCGGTGAAACATAAACAATTGTAAAAAACACATACCTTAACTTTCTTGTTGCATGTAAGCAGCAGTATTTACGCTATCAATCAAATAAGCATTGCGACTAGCTTTTCGAGTGAATGGCGCGATCCAATATCTTAGTGCACTACATGATTGCTGCTTTGCTGCACTTCAAGACAAAATTTAACATTTATTTTTTCTCAAAAATAAAATTTTTATAAAATTATTACTCACTTTTGGGTTGGTGAACTAAAAAATTTCGAGGAAAGTTATATCAAATTTTTCTTAAACAAAAAAAACTCAAACCTTTTTAATGAGTCTGTAGTTTAACCTACATTTCGATTTGGAAGAGTCCGCTTTCATTTCAAAGGTCTTAGGCTAGCTTAGAAGACTTCCAATTTGACGTGAAAAGTGTTCAATTTGATTTGAAAGGTGTCCAATTTGGTTTGAAAAGCGCCCAATTTGATTTTAAAAGTGTTCTACTTAACAAGAAAATGGTGTATATAAAGTCAAGTGCCCTTCTAGGTGATTCGGCTTTTATATCTTGCCTTTTGTTTAATCTATGCGACTGCAAACGTCACAATGAACATCGTTCTGTTTGTGGAATGGCATCGAATTTCTGTGGAAATCAGCAATATCCTATACTCACGTCAAGAAAAGGTATATTTAATTGTATATCAAATTTAGTTCACAGTTTTGATATTCTGTATCATTGCTTTCCTTTGTGAGGCCCACCGTAACATGTTATGTACAGAAGTCGTTTCTCGAATTACCTGCGCTAGCTAAGACAGCAGTTATGAGTAGTTTAGGGCTTGCTGTTCTACACATGCTTGTCTTCGCCTTTAGTCTGTCGATGTGTGCGGAACAAATCTGCAAAGTTGTTGGCATGTTCACTAACAACATTGAGCTCCTTTCATGGGCAGCTGTACAGGTTTGTCCTACGTTCGTCTATTAAAAGCTTCAGCAAATAGGTCTATTATAGAGCACGTAATGCTCCTTCTATTTCTGCACCCTAGTGCCACATTTAAAGGCTTTTAGCAGTACTTCAGCAACGCCTTGCAAAAGGCACCTCAGCAGACTTGTCTGAAGACATCCGAACCACAGAACAAATTCAGTTCAGTAGATTTCAGAGAAAAAACAGAGCACAGCATAAAACTGATGAGATGGCGTGCGATTTCCTTGACACGGGCGTCTAATGAATTTGAGTAAGAGCAGTAGCTGAGATATGTTTCCCACTTGGCTCTTCGTATAAGCAGCGACGTCATCAAGCTTCAAGTGTTGAAATCTGAGAGCGATGCTCCCGTACTTGAGGTTGTGACCGCGCCAACCCTAGCCTGAGAAAGCTCTAGGGATTGCTGTAGTCAAAAATGGAACGCGCACTGTTCTATTGTTTACCTCAAGAAACCTGAACCTTTCTTTTCATTAGATCGGTTTGTTCCATCAAGTGAAAAAAGTATTGCATGTTTGAGTGTCATTGAATCTTGGCATGATATTGATCAGTATGGATACCCAAGTGATGCAGCTGGCGAAAAAAGAATACTATAGAACCTTTATTCCGGCTAACGTTTCGGGTAACCGCCTTTCTACCTGCATTCGAGCCCGGAAGAGTCAAATATTTTTCAAACTCTATTTGACTCTTCCAGGCTCTGACGAAGGCGGTTACGCCAAAACGTTAGCCAGAACAAAGGATCTATACTAATCTTGGTTCGCCAACTGCATCACTTGGGTATTCATACTAAAAGGAAAGTACTGTTCTCTTGTGTTTAGTGAAATTCTGCATTGGTTAAGCTATGTGAGGCATTGTCTCATCCTGCTTCAATGCTATAAGCAGCATATGAAAATGTTTGAATTTTCAGTATTTTTGGATAAACGATATCATGATCAGCACGGCTCCCTTATCCCTGCTTGTATTTTCTGCAGATCTTCGTCAAGACATTGTCTGTTTTGTTAAATGTGGACACCGTCACTGTGATCGAGTTACCCCTGTATCAGCAATTATCCCTTCAATATCTCGAAATTGATTAGTTTTTGACGTTCCATTTGTATTCGTTTGCAAATCAGCACAGTTTTACTGAGGCCGTATTCATGATTGAGGTTACCCCGAGTAATTTGGGTAGTGAGTAAAAATTTGAGTATCTGTGACTCAGGAGAGTGTGGTTGAAGGACATGGCAGAATTATATCATTCAGTGAATGATAGCTTTAATCACCCTTAAGGGCTCCGCACACTTCTGCGGCGTTGCCGCAGCCAGCAGCCGGCAAAAGTGAGGCGGAGCCTTCATCTTATGGCGCTCCTTCCACTGCGACGACGCCGTGCTCCGGCGTTGCCGCAGCACGGCGCCGTCGCAGTGCACTCCAGTCGGGACCTACTCGCTCCGAAGGAAACCGCGCTCCCTTGAGCAACGCGCGCCTGAATCAAATCAGCTGACAGTATCTCGGTTGACCATTGAAGGAGGTATCCCCGACTCCTAAACGCTAGAACAGACGACGAATCATGGATTAGAAGACGATGCGCTCCTTGAACCCAGTACTGACTTGCCGACAGCGTTTGGTACTCCATTTCCTTATAGCAGGCGACGGTTTGTCATGGTTCCTTCATAAAGGTAAACATGCGCTTATATACTCCAGGTAACGGACCTCACACTAGATTTTACCATGAACTTGTACTAAACTAGCACCGAAGAAATTACAGTGAAGCAAGAAACCAGAGGGACAAAACGCTTACATCGTGAAATAGCCTCTCGACAACCGTTTTCGCTTTTTTCAATTCAATTTTCTCTTCATCGTAGCTGAGGCTCTTGAAAAGATCTGCCTCTATATGCTAGGAATGGAGAAGAAAACTAAAGTATTGCTGCATTAACGCTCCCAATTAATGGAATACGAGAGAAGAGCGATCTTCTTGAACGAGGCGTCGAAAAATAATCAGCTGATTGGCTCTATCGATCAGCTAACTTAAAGGACGCGTGTGTTTTCATTTGAGTTTCCCACCGCGATCGGCTAGAGCGCAGACAGTCTCTTCCTGCGGCATTGCCGCACCGACGGCAACAATGATTTCAACCATTATTGCTGTCGGTGCGGCAATGATGCAAAACTGTGCGGGTGCGGGTGCGGGACTGCGCCGGCTGCCGTTGACAGCGGCCTCTGCGTCCCTGCCCCATGTTGAAATATAGGGCTGCCGCAACGCCGCAGAAGTGTGTGGAGTCCTTTAGAGTCGACTAGGGCGTGGCGCCCCTCACTCTTGTCGATCTCTGAGGATTTCCTTATCAATCTCATCACTCACTCTGAAGACCGGTTCAGCGAAAAGGGTTGTGAAAATCTCTACCCGACTCCATAGATGGAGTAGAGCCTTTAGCAAACAGAATAGCGTTGCCGGTTCTGCTTTCCTTAGGTAGTATCTCGCTATATCTTGGTCAAGAAGACCTGCTACGTTTGTGAACAAATTTCGTATATTTATATTTTTCATTTTTAAATGTTGCTAACATAGCAGGGAACAAAAGAAAACCGAAATGCAGGAACAGTAGAGCAAGCATTAAAACTGAATGTGTAGGGCATTGTAATGGAAGTTGCAGGGAGATGTGGAGTTCGCACTCTATTTTTTCCCTGTCTAGGTGTTTGTTTCCCGTGATGAGAGAAAGAAATTAGATTCGAAAGAAATGGTGACTCGTTATAGCTATAAATCGTGGTGAAAATACTCTGGCTTTGCAATACGAATGTTGCCAAAATCGGAGACGGTTTGTACACATGATTAATTAACAACACATTTGAGTGTCATCAGCAGCAGCTTTTAGAAGACACATTTGGATGCTATTTGAGAAGTAACTAGCAGTTGGGAAAATCGTGATGGCACAATAGTTACTAAGTTAGCTTGAAAAATGCACGCACCTAAATGCAGGACTGTGTTTGCAAACCCTATTCTTTTCACGACTTTGGCTTCGCACTCCCCTTCTAGAATTCGATAATATTATGCAAGATATCGATCATTAATAAATAGTGAATAGCCCTTTGTACAATGCGTGTTAGGGAGGGAGGGAGGGCGCACTGTTGTGACTTCCTTTTCTAGTTTTAATGTAACGGAATACTGGAACTGAGGTTCACCAGCCTAAGGTGTACCTTGGGGTTTACATTGAAGAAATACGCGACTAAGTGCATCTGGCCCACATAGCGCCGAGTCATCTTTCCATACTTGGCACGGCGGAGGAACGTCATCAGCGTCAGATATACGCGAAAGCTGAAATAGTACTACGCTTGGACGTATATATCAGATCTATCCCAAAAGGCCATTTCACTCAATTCTTTTCACAACGAACGAAAAATTGAAAGCGCGCAATTCTACAGAAACTACACACTGAGCAAACTTACGAGAGGAGGACCTTTCTCGGCGATTTTTTGGGCTAGGTGAGTCACCGTGCTTGTGTTTGTTTTCCTTTTCCAGCGATGTCCTTTCCGACTGAGAAAGACTACTATTATATATGCAAACAGTCACCTATGTAATGCATGACTGTGTTCATGTCCGATAAAAAATAGTAATTGGAAGCTGCTGCAACCACTAAAACACGTAAAATATGAAAGGAAACTTTTTTCAAATAACTCGAGATCTTCATTTGCCCTTCGACATGGATATGATCTGGTGTGCTGTATGAACTCGAGTTACGCGTTCGTGTGTATTGTAGTCACTTCTGTAACGCGTAGGCGTGAAAGCTGGAATATGACTACTCATCAGCTTACATAAGCTGACATGTGTAAAGTAAGTGGAATCCACTACTGCCAAGAAAACAGGTACGATGCTAAATGTTTTTGATCTAACTCAAGATTTTCATTAGCCCTTTCATACCGATGTGATCAGTCGGATTTTTAGGCAGTGTCCAGCGATAACTTCTACTCTTTTGAATACCAAATCTAACTTACGCACATTATCTTCAGGGTTTTATTCCAAGCAATTGTCACCGAATAGCTTGCAGTGTTTCGAATTCTAAGAGTGGATAAAAGAACGCATAAATGGTCTTTTGAAGCGGTCAAAGGATCACACTGACACTGTCGCTCTGGGGTGTCGCAAAACGCAACAAATGTACATAGTGGTCAGAAAAGATTTTATTCTATATGATTTAGTTCGCTTATGTTATCTGCTTGCTAATCAGACGTTTGCTATCAGATTATGCTAGCATTCTTCCTTCTCTCGCCCTCGACCGAAGATCGAAACAAGATCATGTAAACGCACAAGATGAGGGCGAGATAGAAGTCGCCTGGACTCAAAAACTCAACGTATTCTCCAGCTTCAGTCCAGCTGCCGACCTTTCACCAACGACATCACATCTTTTATGGACGCGTAACGCAATACCATAGGGTATCTCACACCTATACATCTTGCTAGTCCCTCAATATAAGGAGATTTTACGGATCTCCCAGCCTATCGAAGAAACCCTCTGTGACCATAAATGTGGACGAAGTTTCTTCGACCAGCCGGTCGACTCAGGATCGGATCCAAGGATCAGTAAGCATCATCAGCTAACTTGTTATTCAGCAGCAGATTTTGGTTAACAAATAAATAGCTATTTTTGGGTATTGCACCGCGTGGCCAATCAAGAGAAGACTGTAAGGCGAGCTTTGTTTTTCTTACCATTTGTTTTGCTCCATTCAAAATCATTTGAATGGTAACACTTTGATCAAGCTCATTCTTCATCACTCACATCACAGATCACTTTTGATCAAGCTTTTAAAAACGAGTTACAACAGTTTTTCGCTTCTAAAAACTAGGGCGAAACCAGGAACCAGAGAACGTCCAACCAAATCGGCAATATGTCATTGATTAATGTTTGTTGTTAATGTAAACAAGTTCGCTTTTAGTAATATAAAAAGCGACATTAATTATCGAACAATTTAATATAAACACAAGATTCAGGTTTCACGTGCGTGGGCATCCGTAGCGGCCCTTTATACACATGCCGGGATAAACACAATTCTAGGCAGCATAAATAGGGAGAGGTCACCTGTCGAACGTTTATCTAGGATAGTACGAAACACAAATGAATAGAAAAATAGCAGATCATACTGGTCAAAGACTATACTTAACCCAAAATGTTCAGAAACTCGCTGCTCTACCTGTCTGCATCTTCACCACTTTCAGGAGATAACTGCATTTTTGGCGTTTGAAATACAAAAAAGCATGTGAGAAAATTCCGCATGCAACTCTGCGTGCCGCCACTGTGTCCTACCCATGCGTCAGAAAGCTGTAATTCGTGCTAAGGGTGGTCACATTGAATAATACCCACTTTGCTTGTTAGCCAGATTGTGAGCGAATTGATGACAAAGCGTCGCTGTTCCCTAATCAATTCCGCATGAGAGACTAGCCATTTATAGAGTGACCATATTTATGGCGTAGCCTGTAGTTACTGGACACCATATGCATTCGGAAAGAAGTGCTAGTAGTAGTAGCTAGTAGCTAAAGCTAGCTAGAGTTCCCTGAAAACCACGAAGTTCCCTACCTTGCTTATAAATCATTATTGGCCTCGCCGCTGGAGCGGAGCGGGCAATTATGATTCACATCATTATCGCCGTTACAGCTTCGGCGGTGTCGTCTCCGAGGCCCGCCCCCGCCCTCGCGGCGAAGCTCGCGGCCACGTGCTCGCCACCGACGCTCTGCGTCCCTGCGCTATGGTTGGCACATTGACGACAACACGCGCAGTGGGATGTGGGGCGCGAGGAACAATCGATTTTTGCGGGGCCCAGCGCGTGCGCAGCATATATGCTGCGGACATTCTATATTTGAAGACGATGATGTCGGCCCTCATGAGGATGTTCTAGCTTGCAAAACTCTAGCCGATTTTTACGAGTTATTCATGGAGGACAAATGGGAGCTTACAGTGCGAGAAACGAGCAGATATGGCGCAGACAAGAATTCGAACTGGCTGAACACGGACATTCCGAAGATAAAGCGGTTCATTGGATTGTGCCTAAAAATGGGAGAAGTACGTCTGCCGTTATTGCGTGACTATTGGAGTACTAGCAGAGACCTGATCGAAACACCAGCTACAGCACCAGTGATGATGAGAACAAGGGTTGAAGATCTGCTACGAGTCCTACACCTGTCACATAATTTGAACTATGATGCGCAAGACCGTCTGCACAAGATAAGTCCTTTGCCAAAATTATTCGATACCGCAAGTGGTAGCCTCCTCAAACCTGAAAGACGTGTTTACATTGGTGAATCGCTGGTTCCATTCAGAGGAAGGTTATTGTTCAGATAGTACATCCCGAACAAGCGACACAGATACGGAATCAAACTCTTCAAGTTATGTTCCAAGGGTGGATACACTTGCAAGATCAGAGTCTACACTGGACTTCACAAGAAGCAGAACTGTTGCCGAAACCGCCAAACGATGACTAAAAGGAGTGCGAACCTTGTAGGAACATACAACGAAATAGAAAAGGCCTACCGCTCGATTTCGTTCGAAAGAAGCTCAAGAAGGGGAATCGCCAGACAGAATGCAGAGGGCGTCGTTGTAATGAAGTGGAAGGATAAGCGTGACATCATTATGCTTTCTACTACACACGACGATGAAATAGGATCATCATCGAAATCCCATATGGTCGTAGACTACAACAACGCTAAGCCAGTTGATGATGGCGACTTGGTGTACGTACGGCGTTATCCTGCGAGGGAATAGATACCAAGATTTTCCTCTTGAAATCATTGAATCGTATTTTGCCAACGTTGTCTTGGTACAGCTTCCATACATTCACCATAATAGTTTGGGTCACGATGTGGAAGAAGATGTAGCACCTGCTTGTTTGCATGAAAAACGGAGTGTAGGAGGCCATTAGGTTGTTAGTACCCATGAACAACTTGGCGTTGTTGTAGTCTTCGACCATATAGGGTTTTGATGATGATCCTATTCCATCGTCGTGTGTAGTAGAAAGCATAATGATGTCACGCTTATCCTTCCACTTCATTACAACGATGCCCTCTGCATTCTGTCCGGCGATTCTCTCCCCTTCTTGAGTTTCGTTCGAACGACATCGAGCGGTAGGGCTTTTCTATTTCGCTGCATGTTCCTACAAGGTTCGTACTCCATTTAATCATGTTTGGGCGGTTTCGACAACAATTCCGCTTCTTCTGAAGTCCTTGTCAGTGTAGACTCTGATCTTGCAAGTGTATCCACCCTTGGAACATAACTTGAAGAGCTTGATTCCATATCTGTGTCGCTTGTTCGGGACGTACTGCCTGAACAACAACCTTCCTCTGAATGGAACCAGCGATTCACCAACGTAAGCACGTCTTTCAGGTCTGAGGAGGCTACCACTTGCGGTATCGAATAATTTTGGCAAAGGACATATCTTGTACAGACGGTCTTGCCCATCATAGTTCAAATTATCTGACAGGTGTAGGACTCGTAGCAGATCTTCAAACCTTGTTCTCATCATCACTGGTGCTGCAGCTGGTGTTTCGATCAGGTCTCTGTTAGTACTCCAATAGTCACACAATAACGGCAGACGTACTTCTCCCATTTTTAGGCACAATCCAATGAACCGCTTTATCTTCGGAATGTCCGTGTCCAGCCAGTTCGAATTCTTGTCTGTGCCATATCTGCCCGTTTCTCGCACTGTAAGCTCCCATTTGTCCTCCATGAATAACCCGTAAAAATCGGCTGGAGTTTTGTAAGCTAGAACATCCTCATGAGGGCCGACATCATCGTCTTCAAATATAGAATGTCCTCAGCCTAATCTGACTTCTTTCCATTCGTCTCCGGACTATCATTATCATCTGACTCGCTGTCTGCCATCCTCGGTATCGGCTTCTACTAAGGGAGAGCGCGACTGATCCGATCCAGCTCCGTTGTCATCGTCCTCAGAATCATTGATTACAAATAACCTTTCAAAGCTGTTATCGAGATCATCATTCTGCTATATCTTGTACCAGAAAGCTATGATTTTTTTTCTAAGCCGTAAGGACAAAACATTGCAGAAAAATTGGAAATCTCAGATCACATTTTTGTCGTGGCAAAAAAGTGGTCGCGTGGAACAATACGCAGCATATATGCTGCGTGCGCGCTGGGCCCCGCAAAAATCGATTGTTCCGCGCGCCCCACACCCCACAGCGCGCGTTCTCGTCAATGTATCAACCATAGCGCAGGGACGCAGAGCGTCGGTGGCGAGCGCGTGGCCGCGAGCTCCTCCGCGAGCGCACATATTCAATTTCAGTTTCATGGTGAGGCACTGTGTCTATGAGGTGGATGCACTCATACGTTACTCCTATTCCTAGGAAGCCACCTTTCTCTCTAGCATCCAACTTTAGGCCCATAAGCATTACGTTAGGTTTTTGTAGAGTGAGAAGATGATGAAAAAAGCTATCGTTAAGCATATTGAATCTAACGACGTTTTACCTGACAATCAACATGGATTCAGATCAGGGAGATTTACAGAAACTGCGATGCTTGCAGCCCTTAATGATTGGATAAGTAAGCTGGACCGTTAAATTAAAATTGATGTTGTATATTTCGAATTTACAAAACCTTTTGACAAGGTTCCTTTCAATCCTCTACTTTCTAAGCTAGATAGAATAGGCTTGCATCCTAGAGTAGTTAACTGGATAAAAAGTTATATAACAGGAAGGTCATTTCAAGTCAGAATCAATGGCTTATTATCAAAATCATATCCAGTTACAAGTTCAGTGCCGCAAGGTGGAGTTTCGTCTTCTCTTCCTTTCATAATCTATACTTCTAAAATACCAGAAGTAATTCAAAGCTATAGTGTGTCTTGCAAAACGTTTGCGGACAATATAAAGAACTCAAAAGTGTTAAAAAGACTGAGGATTGTATTGCATTCCAATCTGCTATTAACGCTTTTGCTGAGTGGTCGCCTGGATGGAAACTTCCACTTTCTTCACCTAAAATGAAGCTGCTCCATCTTGAAAGTTCTAAAAATAGGCACACTTATTATCTTGGAGAGTCAGCAGCATAGACATCGTTCGGGATCTAGGTTCTCTTAACCCTAAGCGCTCGTTTAATTCTCATTGTGAAGATGTATCCAGTAAAGCCAATAGAACCATCCACAACATGTTCAAGTCTTTGAGCACTAGTTCAGTGAAACATATACCTTCTGCGTATAAGTCCTATGTACGACCACAGCATGAATATGGCACAACCGTACGTAGTCCGTCCTCAAGTCGCAACATATTAGAAGTTGAAGCAGTGCAGGACAATTTTACTGGAAAGGTGTTGATAAGGCTTCATGGGTATGAGGTTTACCACATCGCCTGCCCCTGCACGCAACAAAATTTTTGATATATCGTTGCTTGCTATTTGAAGCACATGGTACGACCTCATCATAATCTACGAAATTCTAAATTCAATGACGAGTATACCTGTGGAACAGTTCTACACGATTTTGCCTTCCACCACTCGAGGTGCACAGGCAAAGCTTCATTTTCCAAGATCTAGGACTTCTCTGCGTGCCACGTTCTTTACACAAAAGGCTGGTTCCCAATTCGTCAAATTATCGAAAACATCTCCCATTCCTTAATAAATTTAAGAGCTTTTAGACAGACATTTCCGAAACGCTTAATTGATTGCCCTTCTATGAATGTAGATATCTACATGTGTATGCTCAATCAATCTTCTTGTTCATCACGTTCTCCTTTTGAGATGTTTTTTGTTAACATTTCTTTTCTTTTAGTATCCTCATTAATTGTTTATGTTTTGCGTGAACTTCACGTATAAATAAATAAACAAATAATATTTGGATCAGTCGGCAGTTAAAAATAAAAGTCTTTTACGAGCAATTTTCAAAGTAATCACAACAAGCTCAACTTTGTAAAATTTTCGAGGATACGACACGTTTTTTTTACCTAAAGGATAAGCATCTCCATTCGAAGTTATACTTTGTGTGCGAGCGTTGGTTGCTAAATTAAATTAACAGAGTAGTAAGGGTTCGTTTCTCCACTCCTTTGCAGCAGTGCCGAACAGGCCGCGTGGTTAGTGTTGAGCTGACTATGAGTGCTCTCCCTATAAAATTTTTGAGACTCTCTTCGAACCGATGTTGGTACGCAGCTGAAGGATGTACTCTGGCGGCAAAAATTTTCTACATTCTGAAAAAAAGCAGAACAAGAAGAAAGAAAATCAGAGGGTGAAAATCTGTCATCTTGAAGCGTAAGATGTGATTAATATGCAGTGAAAGACTAAACATCTTCGCACGATCTTTAATATGGTTAGTGCGGGTCGGGCGCTACAAATTCTCGCTTTTTATGAATAATTAATTATGCTCTACGTTACTAATTAAGGAGACCAACTACACAGTTGAAATTCTGCCACAAAAAAATCATTTGTTGACTCACGCACAGTGAAAAAATCATGATTTTCTGAAATGAAAAGGTAGAATCGGCCTCGGGTCGATCGTGCACCGACGTCATTGAAAGGACAAAATTGGCCTTCTCAAAAATGATTATAATTCGATAGGTTAAATTTGAAAAAGCCAATGGATTTTTAAAAACTAAAGGAAAAAAGCTTCCATACCATGTAAGAAAACAGCTTTCAAAAATGAGGTCTTCATTCGAGGCGGATAGGGTTCAACTTTTCAAAAAGCCCATGGTTTTTCGAAAACGTGAGATTAACGCTTTCGCACCAAAAGTCAGTTTTGGTAATAGAGGCGGGACAGTGCGGATTCGATTTCTAGTCGACTGCTGCCGGGAAACGCACAGAAAATCGGATCTCGCGCCCTGTACTAAGACATCCTTTTTGAAAACTGATTCTTAAACGGTTGGAAAGCATTTTTCTCTATTTTTTAAAGCTATGAAGTTTTAGTTTTCGAAAAAACCAAGTTATTTTTTTTTTGAAGTTCTGACCAGAAGCCGTGGTCGGTCGTGCGCCGACGACATTGGAAGGATTTCACAAAAATGATTCTAACTCGGTTTCTTTTTCGAAACTTGGAAATTCCTATAAGCTTTGAAAAACAGAGGAAAAATGCTTTCTAGCCATATAGAAACCAGCTTTCAAATAGCCTTCTTACGGGACATAATTCGATTTTTGACAAATTTTTCAACGCTTGAAATTTTATAGAATGCAATTTGGGACATAGATATCGATATCTCTTCAAAATAAAGCTGTTGTGCATGTGACATTCAAGAAAAATCTGAGAAAATTGAAAATCTCTTATTGAATCAAAGTCTGCCGACAGAAAATCTTTAGTTTTAGCTGTAGAACAACCATCGTTTAAAACTTAGCAATAATCAATTCCATATCTTAACTTCAGGAAACGAAAGTGAGTCTCAACGCGCCTGTCGTAGCAACACCTGAAAAAAAATGTTAAGAGATACGAACACCCCTTTAACCTAAGAAATAGGAGAATATCTTCTGCAAACATTATGGAAGTATGACCCCCACTCTAAAAACGGCGTCGCCGTACGACCCCTTCGATTCTCGATCTTCAAGCTTGAGTGGGGACCGCTTCCTCGTAAGTACCCATAAATGTTAGGTTTTGAAGCAAAAAATGTACTGCATAGAAATGGAATTGAAAAAGCTTTTCTGCGAGCTTCTGCGGTATAGAGCAAGGAAGCTGTTTCTATCAACTTCAGTCTTCCTAGTTATGTCGTTACCGCATTAGCAGAAGGTCTCGTTAGTGGAATCCCTCACAGCGTTGCAGACCGACGTAGGTGGAATATTCAAACATAGCTGTTCTTCTATTCTTTCTTCTGCTCTTATCATCACGGTTCCATGACAAATTTAACTACAACATTTATTGTTTTACGCTCTTCAACTCTCCGCGGTGTGGTTCAATAACAATTTTAGCAATAATATTTACGCTTGTGTTTATCTCGAGAGTAATTGCTGTTTCACGCTACAGTTTGTTCAATTTATAATGAGCCAATATTTTTAATTGAAAGTCAACTCAATATGTTAAAGTTTGTTACATGTTTATTTATATACATATATATATAGCATACAATTGTATTGTTAAGTGTTTTGTATTTTCACTGCGTGTAATTGAATCTATTTCCACGTCTAAATAAATAAATAAATATAAATATGTAAATATAAATATGAATGAATAGATATATGTATACCATTTTCAAGTCGAATCGGACACTTTTGAAATCAAATTGGATACTTTTCGAATTAAATTGAACACTTTTCAAACCAAATTGGACAGTTTTCAAATCAAAATAGACATTTTCGCGTCAAATTGGACACTCTTCTAAGCTCGCCTGAGATTTTTTTTAAATCAAAGAGAACTTTCAGAATTGCAACAACTTTTATACAGGTTGAACTACAGACTCAATAAAATGGTTAGAAAAGTTTTTGTTCAAGGAAAATTTAGAATAACTTTTTTTGATTTTTTTTACTTTAGCTGCCCGAATGAGGGAATAATTTTATAAAATTTTTACTTTTGGAGAAAAAATAACTTTTTGTATTTTGTTTTGAAGCGCAGCAAAACGACAACCATAAAGTGTACTAAAAGACCGGATTGCGCCATGCACTCAAAAAGCTCGTTGCGATTTTTATTTGATTGATGTAAATGCTGTTTACATGGAATTGCGAGGTATGCGCGTTCTTAACAATTGTACTTTTTGCATTGTCTACAGTTTTTTTGTTTGAGGAAAATTTCAGTATGTTTTCTTTAAACCTTTAATCAACTTGCCCAATAAGTGAAAGCTTTATTTGAAATTTTATAAAATGTTCTTCGTGGAAGTATAATGCTTGATAGCATTTTGAAGAACAGAAAGCCGGAAATTTTTAGTGCCAAGGGATGAGATTACGCCATGCACCCGTCCAAGACGATTGATTGATAGCGTAAATGCTGCTTACATGAAACAACAAGGTGGCGATATGCGCGTTCTTCACAACTGTAGTTGTTGCATTGTCTACAGATATGCTCAAATCAACATCCCCCATATAAACATAATCAACATATACATAATATAAATCTACGCAAGCAGTATTATCCTTTTCTATTTCATATCTCAACTAGACAGAAAAACTACATTAGACGTTACTCAAATAAAGGTGGATATGACATTGAAGAGAGTACTTCAACAACGACAGTCAATACAAGATAACATTCTAGTCTACGTCCAAAAACCTTTATCTATTAACCAACAAACTACTATTGTAAGTAAAAGTAAGCGCAGTTACACAACAAAGATCACGAACTACGATACATGTAATACAAAGTGAACAAATACATCAAACACTAAAAGGTTGTCCAGCTGCTGCAGTGGCCAAGTTCATCGTCATATAGAGCAGGTAGTTCGCACAATTTTCCTGTGTCACCGTGGCAATTCCTTACTGAATGAGAGCTCAGCATGCGGTCCGCCGTCGGGTTGTTCAGCAGGCGTTTCAGACAGGCCTTGACTTTGGAGAAGACATTCTTCGCTGGATTCAGCATGTAGGAGTAGGGTGACAGGAACTTTAGCTCACAGGACGTTTCTCCGTCACAGTGTTCTCCATAGCTCTGAGATTTTGTGAATTCCAGCGTTGCCATTATAAGCCATGCGTCATACATGCCATCCATACCACGCATCTTCGAAACAAGCTCCTCGACGAAGGCGCAGAACTTCGGGCCGGTGCAGGTTCCATCGACGATGATTCCTATATGGATGACGCCTTGAGTATTCATGGCCAGAATTAGTGTCACCATCCGTCCTCTGACCGTCGGCAGGACAACGTTTGCACATGTTCCTTTCCTGGAGCGAGCCTGCGTCCTTCGCAGGTGTAGGTTGAATCCGCTCTTATCTATGAAGATGCATTTCTCCTTATTCGGCGGGGCGTGTGCCAAAAATTTCAGAGCATATAACTTCCTTCCCAAAACCCTTGATGTGCTATTTACTCGGTAGAGCTCGTAGTGGCATCTTTTAAGGGTGATCTTCAATTTAAGATCGTAGACATTGCCATATGGACATCTTTTTCCTTCAGCCGCTGTTGTATCTGCTGCAAGGTGTCTCCTGGGTGTCGTTCTACAGTCTCCTCGATGTAGCGCAGCACGTCGGGAGTTAGCTTCCACGAGTTTCGTCCCCCACGGCTGGACAGTACCATCATCCTATTTGTAAGCACAGATGATGCCATTTGCTGTACTCTCGTTAAGGCGAGCGATTTGAGCAGCATCCTGGACAGATGTGCCTTCAACCTGCACGAGCCTGAGGAGGATATCCCTCTGCGATGGGTCGTTTTCACATACCGTCCGCGAACCTTAATGGCGTTAGCCTGCTACAGATGCCTCTTCTTACATAAAGCTGGGACGTCAGTGAACATCTCACATAGGTAGTCGCTTTTCGCTGCGTCATATTTCGCGCGGGCAGATTACAGCGTTGTTTCAACGGTGCAGCAAGCGAGGTAGCTGCCAGATAACCAAGCTTTTTGATAGTGTTTGAACACTTTTCAAAACAAATTGTTAACAAACCTGCAGGCAATGTAACAATATTTTATTGATGTATTCTCTTTAATGTCATAATCATCTAGTTTTGCTAAAACTGGTGAACTTGGCCACTGCTGCAGCTGGACAAACTTTTAGGGCTTGATGTATTTATTCACTTTGTATTACATTCTTTTACCTACCTGAAATGAAAAAAAGAATACTACTTTCGTAGATTTATATTATGTATATGCTGATTATATTTATAATTGTAGTTGATTTAAACATCAATTGCTAACGCGCATACCTCGTAGTTCTATGTAAACAGCATTTACATTATCAATCAATTGAAAATCAAGATTTTCGAGTGCATGACACAATCCGGTCTTTTAGTTCACTTTATGGCTGCTGCTTTGCTGCGCTTTAAAACAAAATACAAATTATTATTTTTTCTCCAAAAGATTATTGCACCCATTCGAGCAGCTAAAGTAAAAAAAATTCAAAAAAGTTATTCTAAATTTTCCTTGAACAAAAATGTTTTCTAACCATTTTATTGAGTCTGTAGTTCGACCTGTATAAAAACTTTTGCAATTCGGAAGAGTTCTCTTTTATTTAAAAAGTCTTAGGCGAGCTTAGAAGAGTGCCCAATTTGACGTGAAAAGTGTCCAATATGACGTGAAAAGTGTCCAATTTGAGTTGGAAAATGTCCAGTTTGATTTGAAAAGTGTCCAATTTGGTTTGAAAAGTGTTCAATTTAAATTGAAAAGTATCCAATTTGATTTCAAAAGTGTCCAATTCGACCTGAAAATGGTATGCATATATATATATATATATTTATAAAATGGTATATATATTTATACATGTATGATCTCAATAAAAAACCCCTTTCCTTGTCAAAGCTTATAAGACTTACGTTAGGCCAATACCTGAGTATGGAGCAACAATTTTTTACTCAGTTAAAAAGAAAAATATCGACTTGAAAAAATCCGAAGTAGCTTTACTAGAAAACTATTTATTAGGAAATGTGGCTTTCATTACCATGCTAATCTCTGCAGTGAAGTGAGAAACAAACAACTTGGGCTACAGACACTTTCATACAGACGAAGAATATACGACTTCGTAATGGTTCACAAAATTCTTCATGGTTTCTGTGAACTTTTTCGTAATTTTTTCATGGTGGGACCATCTAAAACCCGAGGTGGAGGAGAGAAACTTTCACTAAGTATTGCAAAATCTTCAATTCGACATAATTTTTTTTTGCTAATAGTGCAGGTTCGGATTATATGAAACTTGCCAGAAACTCAGTTATTCCGTACAAGCTGAAGCCATTTATTACGAATGCAAGTCGATTCATAAATAATTCTAGGATATAACGAGATCTTGTGGCAGAGACCCTTTGGTTCGTTCTCCTTTCTATTCTTCATTCTTTGGGTGGTTGTTATCGCATGTACTTTCTAATCATTGCATTATACTTTAGTTTGGATCGTTAGCCAATGTCATGTGGATGCCATTCTATACTGTTTCTAATTATATTGTCCTTCACATGGATTTCAGCCTTGTAATAAATAATATAATAATAATGTTGTTGCTTTGTTTGTTTTTAGCAAACAGAGTTTACATGATTGTTAGTTCTCCGCGAAGTTATTTCTTGACGACAAAAACTGTTTCAATATTTCAGCAGTTTTCCTGTCTTAGAGAATTTTATCACACTGCCTTTTTCTAAGCAGAGAACTTGAAGTTCTACAGCAATAATGTTGGTAAGCCAAGTTTCAGACAACAAATGTAAGTTTCCTTGCTATCGTGTAGACTCGTTCGTGCGGCAAACAACCACTGCTTCCAGCACATCTTCTATTCCATATAGTGCAAACGACTGCAGAAGTGCTATGCCTAATAACGTATTCATTTGTGTTGTTTATTATTGCCACATCAAGGAGAAAGATATTTGAGTCCGCATTTTATTTACTATTCATGGCGACAGGTATGGTAAAAATGGCCCACACTTGATTTCTCACTTGTGCTCTGAACCGTCCTCGATTCGAGGTTTTTGTAGATCTGTATGCGGATCAAGTATGTGAAATTGCAAGACGAGCTACACAAAATTAAAGTGGACTTGATTGTTTATTTGTTGCTCCCTCAAAGGACGGAAACACAAACGAAAAAGCACCACGGAAATCACAAGTACTTTGAAATTCTGCACCGTTAACAAAGTTTTTGGAGTTATCATTAGACTTTAAGCAGAAGTACTATTTCTGCTTACTCAACAGACTAGAATTGCTCTCTACTGTAACCAACAGTTATTTGATAAAGCACGAATGGCTAGTAATTGAGCGTATCCAGCGTTCCCTTTCCTTCCCATTTTTAAGCAGCCATGGTTAAAAATGGAAAAATAAATATTAAAAATTACTAAAATCTTTTAGACGCCAACCGTGACTTCAGGAAATCCTACTGCGCTCGCCGTTTAGAACACTCGCATTACTTGAAGTATTATCATATCAAGTAGTTTTTGCGGAAGAAATTTTGTGGAATCATTATTTATGCAAATTGAGGTTACTAGAATAACAGTTCTGTCTGGACGTGCAAAAAGACGAAGAGCAGGAAACGGTCGATTTTCACTATACCACACTACACTGTACACTGCCTTCATTTAGGTTTAGCAGACATCTTCTCCATTTCGGTGAACGGCTTCATTCGTCTAGTAATCGAGTTAAAGCTTGGCACTAGCCTGGAACACTGTGCTGCATTTTGTGCGGTGATAAGCGGTATCACCTACCTTTTGCACATAATAGGTAATACATTCCTTACCTTTAACAGATGTTCTGCGTTCTGCTTCGCGAACAATTACATTAAGGTGAGTAAGTTAAGCGAAGAAACTCATGGTTCGATAACTGAGCTCCTTTACAGATTTGGACGAGAAGACGGACGTGGATGCTCATTATATTTGCGTTTGCCATAGGAGTTATAGTCCACATTCCCACTACCGCCTTACGATTAGCTCGTAGTCTTAGAATTGTTAAAGGAGAAACGTTGGCTGTTATTGAGAGACAACTCGATATGGTAACTAGAAGTGTTAATACTTTTTCATCTATTCAAAAACAGATAAAAGTAAATAATGGATAGAAGAGTAGAAGTTTCCAAAACAAGAAAAATCTCGTTATACAAACCAAACCACCTTTCCCTTCCTGTGCTAACTTTTCCTTTTCCACACCCAAAGCGCTTTTTTTTACATGGCTTTGGAATATAAGCTTTAAAGAAAACGTCAATTTTTCTAGAATGCTTGACAGTTTTGTTTTTTCAATGGATTCTGCTTTGATGCGTTGACCCAAAGCAGCTAGCATTGTGTGAAGCTTTCCTGCAATTCGAATTAGGCTGTTTGTGCTCTCTCTGTGGGAGCAAAACAGCACGTATATTTTAGTTTTGCAAGTTTATTTGTAGCAAGTTCTTAATTCACTGTTCAGTTCTTGCAGCGCTTTCTCGACAAAGTAATGTTTGCTTTGGCGTTGTGGAATATAACACGAATTCTTGTTTTCTTTTAAACACAAGTATAGAAGTGCAAACTGCCCTTAAGAAGCACCAACCAGGAGCCGGATTCATCAACGATTTACAGCAACTTAACAGAGAAGATGCAGCCGAAATCCTGATAGCGCGGCGAAATGTTTCACTTTATCGCTCGATAAGCAACGTTATCGGGAATCTCGGCTGCATTTCTCTGTTAAATTGCTGTAAGTCGTTTTGTTGATGAATCCGGCCCCAGATGACTAATATCTCACCATGCACAAGGCAGGCTTTGATTGGCGCTGTTCTAGAATGAAATAACCTAGAATTGCATGTTGAATGAAGAAGCATAAGCATCATGAACAGAACTGAATGTACGATCCAGAGTCGAAGTGTTTTTTAAGCATAAAGATCAGCTCAATGCACAGAGACACGAAAAAACATTTCACAAAAACATGAAATGCACTTCCAAAAAAACTTTTTAATCAATTCAAGACGAATATTCAGCTAGTTGAGCCACACCAAAATTATAAAGAAAGCGAGTGATTTTTCAGGTAAATCGGTTCGTTTACTTTGGATTTTGTGCGATCTATGCAGCTGCAAACGTCACAATGAACACAATTGTGTTCGCGAAATGGCATAAAATTTCTGTAGAACTCAGCAGTTTCCTACACTCACGCCGAGAAAAGGTATACTTGTAACTATTGTTAGCCACAAAGTCAGCTTACAGCTTTAGAACCTGTCACGTGTCGTTAATGGTCTATGTAAGGACCGCCTTCACGTTGTTGGTAGAGCAGCTGATCCATGAAGTATGACAAGATCCATAATTTTGCGTGTTGGTATGCCACAGTCTGGCTGTTATGCTGAAGGGTCAAGCACACTTCGTTGCCTCAGCAATGGCTACGGATAGTATCAATCCGCTGCTTTTTTGCTTTTTTTGCTGCGCAGCAGCGTTTGCTGACATCGCCGCACCCGTGAGCGTGCTCTGCAGAGGCAGCGGGGGCCTTTTTGCCGCCGCAGGAAGAAATGTCGAGCAAGATTGCTTGCTGCGGCTACAGCCGCAGGCAAGAGCTCGTGCAGTGACGGCGCCGCTAAAAAGCGTGCGCTGCTGTTTGCTGCACGCATCCTTTGTAAAAGCAGTGTGTACCCTCTTTTGCTGCTCAAGCCGGGTTTGCTGCTACAGAAGGATCTGCTCGAGATTTTAGGGTCTGTTCTTATTTCTCGACGGGAGCGACAGGAGCGATTGGTCGTCCAGGCAAATCTACGTATTGATATGTGCTTGGCGATCGCTCGGCATCAATCGATCTGTATACATTGCACTAGGGACTCAGTGGCTGCAGTCGCGAAGAATGAATAGGACGCTCCTTAGCTAGACGATGGTCCTAGCTATAGTAAACGTGCACGTTCCCACTAGCAAAGGTTGGATGGGTTGGGAACGGCAGCCCAGGGGTCAAGGACTCAGTGAGCGCCGCTATCGACGTCCATATAGAATAGTCGGGACACTCCTGAGGACGAGGATTTCGCCTGTTGTCAAAACGGTGTACTGGCATGTATAATGCTTGTGGGTGCGAATCGAATTAAGGGTACAGTGTATGACTGAGAACATCTCGATATCGAGGGAAATCCAAGGCAGATGTCGTTCTGAACTGCGCACTAGAAAAACTAGACCAACCATAAAATCCAGAAAAAAAAGAAAAAAAGAAAAAAATTGTTGGTGTTGGATGTCATTCGCGTGCAGAAATGAGTAACACCACATTGCAAACCGACGCAAAGGAAAACGACCGCACGAAAAGCCATACACCAAAACCAAAGCGACATCAGAAACACACACGTAAATCTCCACAAAAAAACAAACAACAAATAGCCAGAAGGAGCGGACCATAGCGCCAAAAAAGAAAGTGCCGCTAACCACTAGCAGCGTTGTGAATTTAATACCGACCATCACAGATGTAACCACTAGCATGACAGTCATCAGTGATACGCCAATGACTCCCACGTTCTCCGTCACCACTGCAAGATCCATAGTTTTGCATGTTGGTATGCCACAGTCTGGCTGCTATGCTTAAGCGTCAAGCAACACAGCGACGACAGAATCAGCTAGAGAAGGAGCCACATCTCAAGGATCTTCAGATGCAGAACTTGACCTTTTGTAGCAGGAAATATCAAGTTCATGATTCCAACTCGGGTCCGAAAAGCGACTATAGCCTGTTCATAACGCTGATGGTCCACTTCGCAATCGTACACTTCAATATCATCGCATTCTTCCATCTCACCGTTCGACGTCTCGTCAGGAAACACTAGCGAATCCAAAAACAGAAGCCTCATCCGGTAAAATCATCGATGAACGCCAACCCCGTGACGAAGGAAGTGGAACGGATAAAGTCGACGGAGATACAGTCGAATCAAACCCAAACAGTCAATCTATGGAGGTGACGACGAGAGATGGTTTCTGTTGTAGTGAAGAAAAAAGAAATTTTACTATAATAGCAAGCGAAAGTTTCCTACAACACCAAATTCGCACATGGTTTGATTCGGAAATGGACCCAGTTAACGAAACTCATGCCAGTGAAGCACCGCTTGTGCAGTTATTGTGTACTCTTGAGCTGACTCTAGTATTATGATGTGAGATTTCTAATAATAATTTAGGGCCTGCTGTTCTACACCATGCTCGTCTTTGCCTTTAGTCTGCTGATGTGTTCCGAACAAATCTGCAAGGTTGCTGGCCTGCTTACTAATAACAACGAGCTTCTTTCATGGGGAGCTATGCAGGTTTGACCCACGTTTATTCACTGCAAGCTCCAGATAGTGGTTCCACTATAGTGCGCGTGAAACTCCTTCATATTTCCGCACTGGAAGCAAAGCCGCATGCTGCACACATTCAATCACCGTGTCTCTGCATTCTGTAAGGCGATGAACGGAGGTTATTCAAAAACCTTGCTTCATTTCTGCGAACTGCTGTTTCAGCATCACAATTGAAAGCATCTAGAATATCTAAGCTATGCTTCACAAAGACACGTTTAAAAAAGCGTTTGAAAACCATTGAACCCAATAGTAGGAAAACCATATGATCATAAGGAAGCACTGCAATCCCCCTTCCCAGCGACTCGTCAGAACTCATAAAAATCACCCTTTGTTCAAGAATACGACAAGTCAACCCTTTTCTTTAGTCCATCTTTTCCCCTAAACATTTGTTGCTTTCTTGTTTTAGTGAAGATGTGTTAATGTTTGACACAGCTTCATTCTGAATGTAGGATTATAAAAGTCTCGTTTGAATTTTCAGTACTTCTGGATAAACGATGTCATGATCGGCACGGCTCCTATATCTCTGCTTGCCTTTTCTGCAGACCTTCGTAAAGACATCGTCTGTTTTGCTCAACGTCGACACTGTCATTGCGGCACTACCGTTTCAACATTAAGCCAGCCATACTTTTGAAAATTGATTAGAGTTTTAGTTCTAATTGCATTTTCTTGCAGTTCGTCGCGTTTTTGCTGGTTTTACACTTTAAAGTTCTTTAGTTCTTGGAGGCGAAAGGGAATGACTCATTTCGTATACACCATGGATGCGATAGCGTGCAATGTTTCAAGGTTTTTAAGGACATTTTTATAGAAGGTTCAGTCATGTGTTCAAGATGTGAAAAATTATTGTTATCAAAATGTTGAAATCCTCGCTTTTTGTCTGTTATTGTTGTTGTACTTCTGTTTTGTCTCATTGGTTATTTTACTACCACAACTCTTTCTTACTTTCTTTACTTTGAATGGTGTGATATTTTATGTAGTACACTGGACGATATCGAAAGATACGCTTAGGCATATTGCCGAGAGCACCGCGGGGGAGGGGGGAGAGGTTCTATACTTCTGTCGCGGACGCTACCATCGACGCTGTCGACGATTTCGCCGATAACAGCTTCGGTGACAACTCGTCGCCGTGCACAGCACAGTGACAAGCTGTCCCTGGCCGTCGGACCGCATTATTGCGCATTTTTAATATCGTCCAAGGGTGGCAGAAAACGCGCTCCGATGGAGGATTTTGATTCTCTTAGCATCCGTGATACAGCCACTGCGCGAAAATGAAAAGCGAGATGTATAATATTATAGTATGCAGCAGTGTATCATGCAAACGAGTGCTACAAACTCCTTCCTCTACATCTATGTAATAGGACACATCATCGTTAGTGGTTGTCCTCACCTTCTCTGTCTCTCTCGCTCTGTATCGTTCACAGCTAGATGGATGGTGTGGGTTGGTTTTTCATTCCCGGCATTGCCATCATCCTCACAGGAGCTCGAATAACGAAATCGAGAAGTGCGAAAGACAAAGGTGAGGTGCGCCTGTCTTGGCATTAAATTACAGTGCAACAATAAAATACGCTTGCGTTGGGAAGTGCTTACTTGTGGAGGTCAGAAACAGACTCAAACTGTCAATCCTCAAACTTCTAATGTCTCCATACTTTTGACGCGCCGTTTCGTATGCGTAACGAAAAACTTTTGATGAGATTACTAAAACTAGGCCTGTTGTAGATACTCAATTGTAATCTGGTAGTCGCCTGTTACTACCTCTACAAAACTGGAGAGTTATTTGAGTCACTCCACCTTATGATTTGGAGTAATAAGGCGTCCATCTTACTATATAGATGCGATTTTTTCTAACACTGCAACTATTTCATGTCCAGATAAGAGTCAATTGAGGATCTACTACAGGCCTAGTTCTTGTAATCTCGTCACAAGTTTTTCGTTACGCATGCTTATGACTTTGTGATCTGACAGTTTACAGCTGCAAGGACCGAAATTTGAGTGAGAAGCATACGAAAATTTCTGGAATTTTCTAGGCTCTAACAAATTTGAGAAGGTAGAACTTGAACATAAAAACGATCGTTTACCACTCTGAGGGAGAAGCTGTAATGAATCCCAAGACACCGGTATCAAGAAGAGCAAGTTTTAAAGAAAATCGAAACTGGGCAGCTTTCCGCGCCTCCCTTACAACAATAAGGAAAATATTCCAACCTGTATACATAGTAGAAGAGGTTAGTTTCATTGTTTTGCAACAACCAATTACAGGCTGTACTTGGGTTATGTTCTTTAAGTATTTTGCGCTTTAAAGAAAGTATAGTTTGCAACTCATAGACTTCTTAGGGAGCAGATATCGAATATGCCTGAGGGAGCATGTTGCCAAAACAACGTAGAGCAATATAGTCCGGCTCGGAGTTCACATGACTACGCGTTTTCGAAGGTAAACTGCAGGATCTTGCGGTCGGCTTCTTCACTTTCATCATATCAAATGCTTGTTTTTAAGCATGATCAAAAATGTTTACTCACATATGCGTTATACGATAGTTATGTTATGTTATGTTATGTTTATTACAAATGCATAAGACAAACGTTTGAGAGAAAAAAAGAAAACAACATTTGTTGAAGACACAACGAAAAATCAACAGAACACATACATCAGCAATCAAATAGAAGTCAACTTGATGCAAAGCCATTAACATGGTCAGGAAAAATCGTACTTATACAATACGGTTTCCACATGGCTCTTCATCTGTCCGGGTGATAGCAGGGACTGAATGTTTCTAGCAATTTTCGAGTAGCGGCTCCCCGCTCTATAGGTAAAAGACATTGCTCGAGACATAGTTTTGGGACGAGGCAGGCATAATTTGGTAGTACCGCCTCTGGTGTGGGAAGTTTTCATCTTAAAGAATTTGCATGGCCCGGAATCAGGTGTGAAATGCAGAAGCTTGTGAATGAGGCAGACGTCGGAAACTTTGCGGCGAGATTCCAGAGAGGAAAGTCCAAGGTATTTGTTTCTAATTGACTCTCTCGGTACTCGACTATATAGAAAACTACCTGTGCGAAGAAGCAGCTTGCGGGTGAAGTTGTTTTGCACCTTTTCTATGGCAAATACGCCTTTCCTTTTATAGGGCGAAAAAACAGATACACTAGATTTAACGATGGGACGTATGTAAGTTTTATATACCTTTAAGAAAATTTTGATTTTTTCTAATTGATAAAGCCCTAAAGATATTTAATGTTCGTAACATAGCTGAGTTACAAATTGTTCGAATGTGCTTCCCAAAGTCAAGATTTTTGTCATAATAAAAGCCTAAGTCTCTAACTGAGTGTACTGCCGATAAAGTGGGTTCATTAATTGCATAATCATGAGGCTGTCCTATTTCTGAGTTTAAATGTAGAACAACAGCTTTTTGAGGGGGAAGAGGTAATTGCCGCTCGGTTGTCCAATCCACTAATAAATCTATTGCTTGTTGAAGCTTGAACGCATCGGAAGGACATACGATTGTCCTATAGATTTTTACGTCATCAGCGTAATACTTCGTTGTGACATTACATTGCTCCATTATGTCTGGAACCTCAGCAGTAAACACGTTGAAAAGCAGAGGAGAAAGGACCCCTCCTTGTGGTACGCCACTGATTGTGCTTCTTACAGTTAAAAATGATGAATCTACCTTAACCTGAAATGTTCCACCAGAAAGATACTGAGCTATCCATTTAATTAGTAAGGGGTGAAATTTGTACCTCTCCAGCTTAAAAATTAGCTTTTCATACGACACTCTAACAAACGCCTCTGCGAAGTCGAAGTAGACGACATCACAAGGACGCTTGCAGTCAATTGCCTCGGCCCAGTCGTTTAGACACTCCAGCAAGTTAGTTTCAATAGATCTCCCAGGCATAAACCCATGCTGTTCCCGAGAAACAATGTTGCTGGTACAAATGTGTCTCATCATATGAGCTTTAAGCACCTTCTCAAAAAGTCTACAAAAAACGGAGGTAATGCTAACTGGCCGATAATTTTCGGGGTTGACTGCTGGTTCCTTCTTAAGTATTGGAGTAATAAAGCAATGTTTCCAACGCTGAGGGACTTCGCCGTACATTAACGACAGATTAAAAATGTAAGCCAGTGGACGGCATATAACCGACGAAATTTTTTTTAATATAGTGTAGAGGTATCAGATCAAGTGTAATCGATGAGGAGCTAAGCCACTTATTGATTAAGGCAGAGAGCTGATCAGCAGCAAACCACGGAACTTCTTTCATATTCTCCGCCGGTCTTGTGCCTGAGAAACAGGGAATTGTGCTGTTATCCCTTTGGAACATTTTTTCGAATTGGTCCGCTGACATATTGGCCTTATCTACAGCGGAGTTTGCAACGACACCACCTGCTGTGAGAGAGGACACAGATTTGTTATCTTGAATTTTGCCATTAACGAAAGCGTAGAAGCTACGAATATTTCCAGATTCAATTGCTTTTTTCTCTAAAAAATTGTTGTATTTTTTAAGATGGGTAATGTATTTTTTTTTAACTTATTGAAAAGGTCCCAGTTGCCAGTACGCCTAGCCTCTAGAAATAAACATTAACGGTGGCATGTCATGTTTTGAAAATGCTTAGGAAGTACGGTAGTTTTTAGTGATGAAACCAGTTTAAGAGGGACATGAAATTCTATGGATTCCCTGAGAACAGAACGGAAAAGCTCATACTTTTCACTAACGCTACTACTAGTTTCAAAAAGTTTCCTCCACCTAAGCTGAGCTAACGTTGTAAGCGAAGCTAGCTGAGCGTTCTGTGATTTCCACGCCTTCTCTGATCCGATTGATTCCAGCGAGCCGAGGCGGGGAGCGATCGTGGAGATGGCGAGAGAGGAGCTGTCCGACGAGGACATTGGAGGTTTTTCGAATCTATCGTAAATCACTTGAAAAAGTTCTTTGAGGAACCCCATCAGTGCTACCTGGCCCGTGCAAGCAGGAACCAGGGGAGCCGTCAGTGGTGTTCGCCAATCGTCTTCTTCATTGGTTCGGGCGGTCACTACTGGTCAGGAGCCCTCTGCGCAAAAGAAACGCCAGCTGGAGGAGTATGTAGCCCGCCTGCGTCCTGACATCTGGTATTTCGTTAAGTTAGATAATCCATCATCGTTTGAGCAGGACGTCAACAAAGCTCAAACTGTGGAACAGCTTCTAGCCGAAGCCGGTGCCGATCGCCTCATCAATCCTGTGGGTGAACCGCCACAAGTTGGAGTCAGCGCCTTCGACTACCCGCGTCAGGTGAGGTTCAATACATCCACCCGTAGAAGATCTGAAACTGGCTCTAATTCTTTTAGACGCTGGCAAACTCCGGAGCAAAGACGATCAACAGATAGTCGCCTGAGAGACGGTAACAACAACAATCGTCGATCCACGGAAGGCTATAATTGTGGATGTTCGGGTCACTTTGCGAGTCAATGCCCTTCTCCAAGACGTCAGCAAGGGCCGAGATCTTCAGGTACGCGCTCTGGAAAATTTTCTAACCCTGGTTGAGGTAGTGTGCAGACTCGTCAGAGACCTTCAGCGTCTTGGACTCCATCCGAGTACTTGATGGTAGACGATGCCAGTAGGAAGATAAACGCCCTTTCGCTTTCGCTTCAGGAAAGTAAGGCTGCCCTTGCTCAGGCTAAGTGTCAGCGTTGCTGAAACGGAACGAGGAGCCTTCTAAATCAGTTTTTCCTTCTTCGACTTCGTCCGCGGGTTGATCTGGTAGAGGCTCTGTTTATGTTCAAGTCCTCTCCGTATGTCTAATCATGGCTCTACATCTCTCTGGGGGTTACTCCCAACCACTAGTTTTGTCCCACGTACGGAGGCGAACGGTTTTGGCGCCTCCCTTTGTCGTATAATTGTTCCCAGCTGGTACCGGACGTCTCTACACCACTGCGTGCTGTGACGGTCCAGCTCTATCGTCCCAACACCAAGCGGTATAACTCTCCGGAATCCTTGTGCCAAATTGTCCAACAGACGGTTTTGTATTCCGTCAACTTCCTCCTTGGCACTCGTTCTGATTCTACAAAGCCGTTTCCGTTGAACATTGGTGGCTATGTGTAGCACGGCAGGTGTGAGGTCGGTTTTCTGGCTAAATCAGACAGCGTAGCCAAAACTTCCAACCCGTTGGAATTCGAACGGCCATTTGAATGACTCTCTGTGGCTGGTGCGTTAAACACAAGCTTACGGTCGTCAACTGTTACCTAATTTCGACGACCGTTCATGAACGTCACGGCTCCGCAGCACCCCAGTCCCCAGTCCGTGATATGCGACATTGCACTAATCAAGACGAATCGTGCGTTCTTCGCGATGGATCCATGATGTTGTGGTCGTCGAGTCAGAAGGAGTAGTGGGCGCGGTAGTAACTCTAATGTCGTCATGCCGTGAAAATGCGAGCGACTTAAGATTAAGGCCTATGTTATACTTCGGCAACGCGTCGGCCGACGTCGGCGACGCTGTGCTTTGCGGGCAGCTACGCACTGCGTGGCAGCCCGCCCAACACAGCGTCGCCGACGACGTCGCCGAGAGCTCCGCAGGGGGTGTTATACTTCCGCCGCCGACGTCGCCACCGACGTCGCCACCGACGTCGCCACCGACGTCGCCACCGACTACAAGATTTCCAATTATGCTCTACCTTAGACAAATCACATTTTATTCTATTCAGATATTCGCTTTGAAAACCTGCTTGTAATCACACTTATCCATCCTTCTAAAAGCCAAAATTGGTTAGTAAGAGAACATTCGGAGATTAAGGTTCGGCAGATTATGGTTGAGCAGACTACCGTACATACAGAACAACAAATCATCATCAAGTCTTGAAACATTAAGAAGAATTAAGAATAAAAAATCCTTTTGAAGATTAAAAAAAGCACAAAATGTATGCAATCGTCAGACTGGTGGCCAAATGATGACATTGAAAGCGCGCTCCGATGCTCTCCTGTCAACGACGTCCCCGACGCCGCCACAGAATCTGTTTACGACGTCGCCGACGTCGACCACGCGTCTGTGGCGACGTCGGCGGCGTCTGTGGCGACGTCGGCGACGTCGCTGGTGACGTCAGCGTCGGCCGACGTCGGTGACGGGCCGTCGCTGACGTGTCGCAGCGTCTGCGACGCGTCGCCGAAGTATAACATAGGCCTAAGTCGCTCGCATTTTCACTGCATTCGGCGTTGCTACCTATGTATACTGGTGGATACTACTTATGTAGTGCGCACTAGGATGAAGCGACTCGACATTGCCGCATCCTATCATGGACATGGTGTGTTGCAAATCCTTCGATGTACCTCGAGGACGGCAGGGGACAATAAGGTTTTCTTAACGCAGGTGACCGCTGAATTCGTCGTTGTTGTCACGATGATGAACTGATCGGGGTCTGCCTCAACCAGCTTGGCTGCAATGACGACACATAACACTGACTTCCCGGCTACGAATAGCGTTTGAATGACAAGCAGCGGTATGTCAGAAGTGCCCAGCTGGACGGCTCGAATCTGGTCACCTCGCAGTGACAGCTACCAGGGGCCCAAGGTAATCGACATTGACGGTGGAGGTGGAGGCAGAGCAGGAATTGACCAGGAAAGATGCACCCTGTGGGCGTAAATAGCGTCCAGGATATGATGTGCTCGTCGAAGGTGATCATCTTTGTCTAGTTCAGCTAAGATTTTGTGCTCTGCAAGCAGCGTGAACGCTGGATCCGCACCGTTGGTATTGGTTCCCCGAGCGAACACAGATGTCCACTTCATGCTCTCTCTGATCTCCTTCGGCAAAACCGTTCCAGAGCTCGAGCAAGAGACAGGTGACAGGATACAGTAAAACGGAGCTCGACAGAGGTTATACGGGTTATATGCTCGAATTTTGCCTTGTGCACCACCATATGAGTAACGATGTAGGATCATGGCTAGTGCCTTTGCTGGCCTCGAATCCAATTGCTTGGCGTATATCGATGACGAGGTCATATTCGACAGAGACTTCAAAAGCCATGTAGCGTCTTTGCGCAGGGTTTTCGAGCAAATCCGAAACTTCAACCCCAAAATCTCAAGAAGTTCACCGAAATCGGTCAAGCGAAAATAACGGCCACACTGCCAACTTGATAAGTGACTCGTATGACTGTTAGATGGATCCACGTATGGGTCGGCAGAGTAATCCACAATTGACGGGCTTCTCGAAGCTGCCCCACGCGGTCGACCTCCATGCGAATGAACGAAGATGCATCCCGTGATCCAGACACCTGCGGAACGGTGGCGAACCCCCAACCTGCCTCAGATCGCATATCACTCAGAAGAAACTCCTACCGCACGGGTAGTCCAGTAGATTCGGAATTGTGGCGGTGACCCGGTGGATCCTCCTGTCATCGTCTGCCGTTGCGTATGACGCGAGTGCAGAAGACGCTGCTCGGAAGACCTCAGCCGTGGTCAGTATAGCTCTGCCTCGAGAAGTGCGGTAGCTGTCGAAGTCGACACGTCGATCAGCTAGCCAGGCAGACTCGCTAGGAGTAGGCTTATGGACCTCCAGCGGTACAACTGCCTCATCGGGGTTGGCCGGCAGAAAGAGCTTCACATATCGATACAGCTGGTCTCGAGCCTGGACGGACTTCGGTGGCTCGAAAAATCAGGCTGCACATGAGGACTTCTAACGGTATGACGCCTTCATCATTGCACCCTCACGTACGTTTTTCCAGCTGAAGTGAGCAAGGGTTTGCGTGATCGTTACAGCTTCCGGAGCTCCTTCAAAGGCCATCTTGTAGTTGTTGATGAACGGACCTCTACGCGTCGCAGACAGCACGAATCTGTAGCAAAGTTTACCTCAAACAGGAGGCGTAACGAATGCGAACCTTGCGACTCTGAAGAGGAACGTCGCGTCGGGGTCCAGCGCTGCTGTTCGTTGCATCCGAGCATGACGAAGATAAGCATTGGCGAAGCCAATGCGGTCAGTAGGGGGCATAAGATCGTACACCCACACGAAGTCGCGCTCAGAGACAAGCTGCCTGTCATATCCGTACAAGTCAGACCCCGCACTGTATGCAAATCTGTCCAGCAGGATGCAGTGGAGTTCGCCGCGATCGGGAAGGAGGACGAAGAAGTCCTTGGCGACTTGGCCATCAGGCACGCCCAAGAGCGTCACATCGACCCAAAAAGCGGACATTTATGCCCAAAGTCTGTTAACCTCCCTCCACTTGGCACGGCGAACGGCTTCCGACGTCAACAAAGATGCGAGACACGTTTAAAAGGCACTATAATGATCATCACCTTTCTTCATCAAGGTACGAGTAAAAGACCGCGAGTTTCTATGGGATATGTCGCCAATGGGCGCGATACATGACTTCAAGAGACGACTGGATCATCCCTTGGGATTTCCAACTCCTAGCTCAATGGTCATCTGCAGGGCATTTTGCAACTTGCTTTCCAGCTCCTGAGTAACTTCTGCACTTTCTGCAAGATTCCAGCGTTGTGTCCTTCGGAAATTTCGCTTACATCGGACATCTGAGAGTGAAAGTCATGTTATAGAAGAGCGATGGTCTTGCAAACAGCATCACAAAGGGCTCGGGCATCTTTCACGGTCAAGACTGCATTGTCGTCCATGTCGATGAAGAGATTTTCAATAGCAGTTGTGAGAGATTCGTCATTTTCGACGACAATTGGATCAGGAGCTGTGACACTATCGCTAGACGAATTCAATAATGAAGACAAGGAGGAATACGATCCGTTAACTACTGTCGGAAACCTGCCTTCTCTTCCCCGTCGGGGCCCGGGAAGGACAGTCAGTATCGCAGCAAGTCGTCAAGCAGCGACCAACCACGCCACGGGGTGGCATCCACATATTACTCAGTGGACACAAACGATAGAGTTCCAGGTAAGTGTACCCCTCACCGCGCCTACACATCTTCTGTATGCAATTGCAGGATCCAAGCTTTACAGATCGATTCTTAGCGCAAACGCCAGCTCGAATTCCCAGCCAGCACCGACATCGATGTTCGAGGATGCGCTCTTAGTATTAGATAACACGGAAGGCACGCGCAGCGAAAGGAGTTCGTCTCTCCTTGCCTCAACGAAGTCTCGATCGACAGCGACTTCGATGAAGGCTCCCAGACTGCTGTCGGCACAAGATCTGTCACCATTTACGTCTAAGCCGGCGGCAGACGTCCCGGAAATCCTTCAAAACCAACTCACTCAAAGGGCCTTAGATCTCGGCAAGCCATCAACTTCCAGAGGTTAGTATTTCCCTTCACTCAGTTTTCTGCATTCTTCTTCTTCTTCTTCTTCAGCGTTTGTCCCGCTTCGTCGCGGGGTCCGCTCTTCTGGTGTTACGATGCCACCTTTCCCGATCCTGCGCTTGATCAGGGTGGACACCAGCTATTTTCATGTCCGTGTGTAACGTATCGGACCAACGCTGCTTCGGCGTCCTCTAGGCTGCTTTCCAGATACTTCCAACTCAAGGCCTATCTTGCGGACGCTGTCTTCGTGGCCGTACCATCGCAAGCGAGCTTCGCGCATCTTGTCGGCTATCGGCGCGACACCGAACTTCTGCCGAATAGCATCATTTCGAATGCGGTCCATGCGCGTGACTCCAGCCGTCCAGCGCAGCATCTTCGTCTCCATGACGCTGAGGCGTGTTTCAACTTCCTTAGTCGCAGGCTAGCACTCAGCACCGTACATCGCCACCGGCCGCACGACGGCTCTGTAAATCTTCGACTTTAGGTGCTCTGGTATCGTGCTATCGCAGAGCACGCCAGTCAGCGAACGCCACTTTGACCAAGCTGCACTCACGAGTGAGTTCACTTCAACCATCAGGCCGCCGTCAGACGCTATTGCTGATCCCAGGTATTTAAACACCGAAGTGCGTGCAAGTTCAGTGCCGTTAATCTTAATGGAGCCGGACTCGTTCACGTCAGTCGTTAGGTACTCGGTCTTCTTGACGTTCAATTTGAGTCCGAATCTCGCCAGACGGTCGCACCAAGCTTGCACCTGCCGCTCGAAATCGTCTTTTTCTTCGCAAGCGAGCATCAAGTCATCAGCATAAAGCAGCGTCCATGGAACAGGCTGCTGAAGATCTCGCGTAATGGCATCCATGACGACAACAAAGAGGAGTGGAGAAAGCGCCCAACCCTGATGCACCCCAACAGAGATGGGAAACTCCACTGAGGTTCCAGCTGCAGCTTGCACTCTACTCTTTGGGCAAGAATAGAGCATCCGCACCCACTCTACAAGTTCCGCAGGTACGTTGTGTTGTCGCAAGGCGTACCATATAACCTCACGCGGTACGCGGTCGAAGGCCTTCTCCAAGTCGAGAAAGGCGATATGCACCTGCCTCTGTTTCTCGCGGTGCTTCTCCACCAGGAGGCGGGCGGCGTGTATAGCATCAATGGTCCCACAACCAGACACAAAGCCGCACTGGTTGTCGGAGAGCTTGACGATTTCACGGATTTATCTGTCGAGGATTCGCTCGAAGATCTTCATGCTGTGCGAAAGTAAGCGAATCGGACTGTAATCGAAGCAGTCCGCAGGACTGCCCTTCTTCTTCCGAATCGAAATTGTCGTACTGTTGTGCCAACACCCCGTACTTTTTTCTCCTTTACTACCTGGTTGAAGAACTCAGCCAACCACTCAGCAGGATACCAGAGCTTCGACTTCCAAACATCGGCTGCCAGATCATCCAGCCCTGTCGCCTTACCGGGCTTCATCTTCTTCAGAGCCGCTTCTGTTTCCTCCACGGTGATCTTGTGAACGGGACCGTGAACAGAATCCACAGAAGGGATGGTCGGATGAGGAAATTCCATAGTGGAAATTTCCTCAAAGTAATCACGCCATCGCTTCAGCGTGTTTTTACGGTCTGTCAGAAGATGGCGCTCTCATCATTGATGCCAAAGAACTTTTCAATATCCTCGGTTTGGCGATGGCAGGTATTAGCAAGTTGGTACAAATACCGCTCACCATCGCGCGACTCGAGCTTTCGGTAGACATCACCATAATGAGTGGCTTTCGCAACAGCCACGGCTTTCTTTGCAGCCTTCTTCGCCTTCTGATACTCCTGCCAGTTGTCGGCTGTTCTGTCGCCGAGAAACACATGATACAGCGACTTCTTCTCTCGAGCCTTCGCCTTCACATCGTCTGTCCACAACCATGCCTGCTTGTCGACTTTGCGTCGTCCAGGCTTCGTAGTGCCCAGTTCCAATCTTGCAGCTTGGCGTGTCGCGTCGGTTGCTCTCTTCCAAGTTTCATCGACAGTCGTGACTTTCGGCAACCGTATGCGAGAAATCACAGCTGCTTCCTTCTCTTTCATTCGCCACCACTTGATTCTAGCTGCTCCGCATCGCTCTATCTGCTTCAGCCTCGAAGGGGCGATCTTTAGGGTGCAGATCAGCGGTCGATGCTGTGGGGCGACCGTCTCATACGGCGCGACCTTCGCGCCTGTGACAAGACTCCGGTCACGATCCACAAGCACAAATTCTATCTGACAAGGGAGGTCAATGAACTTCCCGTGGCAATTTTAAAAGTGACCTATATAGAGTTGTAGAGCGTTGTCTGACAAGCACCGCAGTGGTTTCCAAATTTCCTGCGGACATCTGGGCAGGTCAAAATTTGCAAAAAAAACCATTTCACTTCAATACGGGCCGATAAAGCAGAACTGACGCCTGGAACTGCCATGCTGTGGTTAGAATCTAACCTGCAAGAGGTTTGGGCTGGAACAATAGCGGAATTACAGTGATTTCACAAGTTGCTTGCTAGCCGTACAGTGACCGAAATGGAACATTGAGGTGCGCCGCTCACCACCAACGGCGTAGCGACCGGATGGCCGAGTGGCTGTGGGGGCGGTCTTGCGGGAAAAGCGTCGGGGGTTTGAATACGGAGGTGCTGCTCCTTTATTGCTGGTCTTGTTCCATCAATTTTTGTCGATATAAAGTGTATCTTAACCGCGGTAGTGTACCATACTGACATTATAACTTTATTTTAACCTCGATATAAACACAAAAATAAACACCCAAAGCAACAGCGTTCATAATACCTAATTCGATTGGTCATTGAAGAGGAGCAGGCGACTTTTTTTTGCCTACGAAATAGATAACTTCAGAACTCCAAAGATCGAGGAAAAAATAATATTTTTTAAATTTATTATTATTTATTAATTATTATATTCTTATTTTAATTAATTAATTAACTATATTTATGTTTGATTTTGTTTCGACACCTCTTCGACTTTTGGAGAGAAAGTATAACAGTACCAATCTTTCTTTTTCTAGGCAAAAAAAGTCGCCTGCTCCTCTTCAATGGCCAATCGAATTAGGTATTATGAACGCTGTTGCTTTGGGTGTTTATTTTTGTGTTTATATCGAGGTTAAAGTAAAGTTATAATGTCAGTATGGTACACTACCGCGGTTAAGATACACTTTATATCGACAAAAATTGATGAAACAAGACCAACAAATCAGGATCAGCACCTCCGGATTCGAACCCCCGACGCTTCTCCCGCAAGCCCGCCCCCCACAGCCACTCGGCCATCCGGTCGCTCCGCCGTTGGTGGTGAGCCTCAATGTTCCATTTCGGTCACTGTACGGCTAGCAAGCAACTTGTGAAATCACTGTAATTCCGCTATTGTTCCAGCCCAAACCTCTTGCAGGTTAGATTCTAACCACAGCATGGCAGTTCCAGGCGTCAGTTCTGCTTTATCGGCCCGTATTGAAGTGAAATGGTTTTTTGCAAATTTTGACCTACCCAGATGTCCGCAGGAAATTTGGAAACCACTGCGGTGCTTCTCAGATAACGCCCTCAACCCTATATAGGTCACTTTTAAAATTGCCACGGGAACTTCATTGACCTCCCTTGTGAGATTTGAAGCTCCCACTATAATATGAGATGAGGTGGGAGTCGCGTTTTCGGAATACGGTGTTCACAATGGTGAGGCTATGCGATTCCGCATACTCAAGAACACGCTCACCGTCGGGGTTACGAGAACCGTATCCGAAACCACCATGACAGTTGTACCCGTCCTTCGCAGCACCTACGTGCCCATTAAGGTCACCAGCGACTATGATGACATCTTTCGACGGTACCTCCGCTGTCTTCTCATCAAGCAGGTTCCAAAACTCATCCTTGGCTTGATTGGAGCAGCCACTCTGCGGCGCATACGCAGAGAAGAAGTGATAGAATCGCTCCTTAGCGGCGAAAACGATCTTCATAATCGATCGTCAAAGCGCTCGACGCTTACAATCGAGTCACGAAATTGTTCGGAGACGATTATTCCGACACCACTGGTGGTCCTGGGACTTCCACATAGAACGGCCTTGAAGCCACTTCCTATGTCCCTTGACTTGCGGCGGGCCCACCTTGTCTTCTGCACCGCACAGAAATCAACTCTCCTTCGCTCCAGTGCTTCAACCAACTCGCACGAGCGACCCGTCAACGTACCTACATTCAGCGTAGCTACGCAGGTCTTGCTTACGTTACGGGACTTTCGGACTAGCTCAGTTGCCCCCCGATGCTGTCCTCGCATCAGGGACCCTCGCATACTTTCCACACTCGTCGGGCTCTGCGAGTGCGCGTCGGCTCCCGCGGACGCCGTAGCACAATCTCGAAAAACATGACTATTCATACACCATGTGATGTGACATGGGTCTTCGTAGGCCGTCCTGTCACAAGGGCCTGTCGCCTGCTTTCGAATGTCCGTGATTAGCTTAGCTCGCACAGCGAGCAGTTTCCAGTGGCACCACGTGGAGGAACGGACATCGCCACCACTCAGTTTTCTGCATTCATCCACAGTATTCCTCGGTCCTAGTTACCTTCGGCACATCCATTCAATGTGAGCATAAGTAGGTTCCGAGCACGAGCAGAACCGTAGTTTTAGATTCTTCAGGTTGGCATGACGAAAGGACCGTTCCCCCGTCGCGCCCCCTCAGTCTCTACGCAGAGGTTCACAACTGCGGTTAGCGGCACCCCGTGGCGGTTCTTTACATGGCGATCATCGGCCGTCATGTTACCCCCGATCGACCTGTCGAGCCCTGCACTTCGTCGTGATTCTGCTGGCAACGACTCCCCTCCCCCCACTACATAACGCCGACAACTTGGCCTTCCTGGAGGTATACGTAGAGTTGAGCAGGCTCTCTTCCAGCGCAATCCCGGCGTAGGAGGCGGTCTCCGGGATGCAACTGTTCACGAACGTGCCAACGGACAGTTGCGGAAGGAGAATATTGGACGCAGTGTATGGAGCCACACCCTTATCGTGTGTCGAAGAGAGTCAGCAGAACACCGTGCCAACCATCCCCGTCGTGGACGGATCACCCATATCTATCAACAGGCGGTCAGTAATTCTGACGGAGGACCAGCGGCAGGCCCTTGTGATCGGTACAACACCATTCCCGATTGCAGGGATACAGGCCGCGTTCGGAATCGGCAAAACCGAAGTGCGTGCTTGTATAGCGGCAAGACAGGCGCGCGGAGGAGCGCGCATCATCCTCACCACCACCACGAACGCAGCCGTCGCCCAGATAACTGAAACCGTCCTGTCCCTCGACGTATTCGCCGACCTAGCTGTTTGCCGTTACATCGCTGAATCGGTAGTTTTCGACGACTCCATCGCCGCGACTCCGGCCGACATGCATGAGGACCTCAAACGACCACCTGATCTCTACAGGGACGAGTTGGAGGAAAAAGCCTTGGACGAATGTGAGCGTTTCAGGGATGGCTGGATTGTGTTTGAGGCCCACATGCAAAATAGGGAGCGCCAGGAGTTCCTAACGGAACAGGAAAGGGAGGATCTTGTCGAGGGACGTGGAGAGGGACGTATCCGACCTGATTGACAAAGTCGTCGAGATAAGGTTCCTCAAATATCAGCCGCAGGTCGTCGCAATAACGACGTCGTCCTTGCTGAATGCGACGGGAAAGGGCAGCATATTTAAGAACTACCTCGACGACTTCGAGCTCATCATATGTGACGAGGCTTCGCAAGTACCAGAACCCGTCTTTGCCGCAATGCTGAGCCGTCTGCCGAAAGCGCGCCATATCCACATCGGCGACGTGTACCAATTGGAGCCGTATGTTTGGAGTGCGTAGATAGACATTCTACCGCGGGAGAGGGCCGTTCCTATAGCCCCCTTGTCACCACGTTCAGAGCGCATCCTCTCCTGAACAAGCTCCCTAACCACTTCGTCTATGCTGGGGAGCTGAGGAGTGGAACGACGGCATGCTGCTGAACACGATGCGGTTCCCAAGCCAGTCCCTACGTTCATGTTCTTGGACGTCAGCGGTAGTTCCCGGAGAGCGACTTCCTCTCATTTGAACGATGCGGAGGCAATGGTCTGCACCACTCTGGTAGGACGTCTTCTAGCAAAGGGCATCGCCGCCAGCAGCATATGCACATATTCTACGAAAAACAGTACCGACGTCCGGCGGATTTTGCACGCGACACAGGCGTAGATCTTTCCACCGTGGATGCCATTCAGGGCAGGGAAAAGAACGTGGTTGTGCTGCTTACCACGAGGACGGACTTCCAAGCGGACGCAGGGCAATTCTTGGACGATTCGTATCGAATGAATGTGGCGCTCACGCGATGGAAGCACGGACAGTTCGTGTTGGGCCATCAGTCCTCACTTGCGGTTGTGCCGTTCTGGAGTGCGGTTCTCGCTTGGGCAAGGCAGCATGGAGCCGTCGTTCCAGCCATGAATTTGGGAGACTACCGTCCACCAGAATAGGGTAGGTTTCTCAGTTTGTTCTAGAGATCGGTTTCGTCACGCATATTTCAGCTAAATTCTGGTCACGATCTTTTGGTGAAAAGGGGGAGGTGTAAGCAAGGCTAGCTGAGCGTTCTGTGATTTCCACGCCTTCTCTGATCCAATTGATTCCAGCGAACCGAGGCGGGGAGCGATCGTGGAGATGCGACGAGGCGACGACGGCGGCCGGCGGCTTCGAGGACGGCAGCGAGGACGAGGAGCCGAACGACGACAAGCTGATGGCAGATTCTGGCGGTAGCACGACCGACTGCTTACCCCGAAGCTCTGTGATCCACTCTACCATCATGTTTTCCGTCCGCACCATTCTGGATAAACCATACCCTGTATCCCGTGTTTCCACCCCTCACACTTACTACTTTGGGCATACATCTTCGTAGTTGCATTGAATGCACAGCCTACGGTAGACAGGTGTAGATTCCATAGCTTTACATCTTATGTCAAACGTAATGCTGTTATGATCACTCGCTCCAATAGCGGAGCACACATTGAAGTCCTCAATGATGGTTTTAGAGCTGGAAAATATCAAGTCTAGTACATTACAGCCCCTGCTAGGTTTTATAACATACTGCGTAAGGTTATGATGGTACATAGGTTCATGCAGGGCCAACGCCCCAGCCGATTTAGAATTACTGGTAGGGCGAAATTCAGGAATATTGAAATCACCTACAATGATAACATGTTTTTCGTTGGCTGACAAGTCACTTATTACCTTGAAAAGTTGGTCCGTCTTAGCTGCTGTACAGGAAAGCGTTCTATAAACGATTAGCATCCTAAAACTTGAGCTGGCATAGGAAATATCGCCGCAAAGTATCTCGTACGCGTCTTCTACAGATTCTCTAAAAACAGAGGAAAAAGAAAGATTTCGTCTTGTGAGCAAAATGACTCCTCCGCCCATTTTTTAGGTCGATCACATCTATTTATATTGTAATCTAGAGTTAAGCTGCCTAGGACAGATGGGTTGGCATGGCTTGGTATGAGCCAAGTTTAATTAAAAGCATGGATATCACAACTATTAGCTAAAACCAGACTAATAAAATCAGCGTTTTTACAACTGATCGGACATTAGCGTATAGAGTCTTCAGAACGCTGCTGTAGGACCGAGGAGACGCATTCAGTTTCCCGAGCTACCGGAGCAGGAATTGAAACGAGCCATGTGTGGAGTAGGCGGTCGAGTGCATGGCCCCGTCTGACTAGTGTTAGGTGGCAATGCACTAGACCGGCTCACATTACTAGCATTGCGTTTTTCTCGCCTCCGCTTCCTTTGTTCTGGAGTTAGTGACTTCCTAAGGAAAACACTTCCTCCAGGAAAGAAGTGCAACCGAAGAGCTCGTACTACTGCAAAACGTTGGAACACACGAGCAGGTAAAATAACCTTAAGAAGTCGATTGTGGCCTTGGTCAGGGCGGCCAAGACGGTACACGGAGACGGGATTGCACTCAACACCAAGGAAGTCAAGCACATTACAAGCGCTTTGGTAATCATAAGACACCCTTTCTCTCGTGTTGGACGACTTTAACTCGGGTACTCCTCCGATTATGACGGAACGGAGCCTTTCGACCACCTTATGCGACAACGGAGGTCTTTCTGGAACCTCGGTTGCCGTTTTTTCAGTAACCGGCTGATCGGCACAATTCGCCATACACTTACTACTGAGCACGGAGACCTCAAGCTTCAGCCGGTCATTTTCGGAGCGAAGGGAACTTATCTCGCGTGCCATTGCGTCGATAATCTTCCTCACCACCACAGGAACGCGCACGGATTTTGAGAGCTCAGTGAGCTGTTCTAGAAGCTCCTTTGACAGCGAGGTTGATCCAGATGTAGCTGACATGGCACCGATTTCCATAGTTCACAAGTCCGCCGGTAGACCAAAGGAAAATTGAACGTCAGCGAACGAAATGGGCAACCAGAACGAAAAAAAATAAATATACCTGCACGGGTGGCAATTGAAAAGAACTCCTCGTACTCACTTGCCACAATGAGTAACTCAACGAGAGGCGCAGAAGATGTTCTTCTCGGTAGGCGAGTCAGTACGAACAGAGTGATTACCACAGAGTACTGACAGGTGCAACCGCTCAGCGCCAGCGACCGTCCAGTATTTTCACGTCAAATTGGACACTCTTCTCAGACTTGGGGAATTAAACAATTATAAGCGGTAGTTAGTACTCATTATAAGCGTCGAAGGTCTCTACCCTCAGGAGTCCTGTTGTTTACAATCAGCTTCAATGGTCTTCGTTATCCAATAGTTTACTAACTTTACAAAGCAGCACGTATGTCTGCCGGCAGAATCTGAATTTTTCTTAAAAATTTTATTGTTCCTCCATTTTTTGCTTCCCTGTTAAATCCAGTTTGGCGCCTTATGCCAAATCTACTGCATGCTGGGGTTAGGATACTCCTCATCACGTTTTTCCGTGGAACAACGCAAAATACGTCTTGACGGTAGTGAAATTCCATTTCTCATATGGTTTATACGTAAAATAATCCTATAAAGGTGGTTTAATTACCTAAGTTTGAGACTGCCGCCGAGTGTTCAAGTAAACGTTGGTGAGGAAATGTGGTTTGGTAACCGTGGAATCGTGGTTGATCGAGTTTACAAGTATTCACTGAACCGCCGCAAACATTTAAAGAAACGTTTACATGCATAGAAGACTTTAATGCCATTTTAGCTTTTTATTCTGATAGATCCACCGAATCTAATGTTTTAGTCCTATTTTCGATTGCTCCTCTATAACGCGGTCATAGACATGCAACGATTTGTAGGCGCACTGGTCTGAAAGCAAACGAACTAACTTTAAAGGGAGTTAAATTTTTAAGTGACACTTGTGAATATTGGTAGTACTTCCACAGTATAAGCGTACCAGGATAGAGCAGGAACAAAGACGACGGCAGCCTTGGGCTGATTACCTGTCGGTAGTGGACAAATTCCTGAAATGGATAAAAGTTTCAATAATGCTGCAAACAGCATGCACACACCATAGCACGACTGAGCGTGGACGTACATGGTTGTGAGCTACCCATATATTAGTCTGTGATGTGATGAAACATTTTAAAATTATATTGTTGTGGTGAGTTTACGGAGTGTTTAGGTTCTGTGTTAGTTGAGTAATTTCTAGGGCACACTTTACAAAATGAAATGAAACACATACACAAGAAAAGTTTCGCAACACTTTACGCTACTGCCTGCTAAAATTGTTAAAGCTCTTACAGTATTGATCTTGTGTGGTGAGGTCACAGTACATTCTCGAAGCTTCCTCAAGCACACTATACATATATAGCCTACTCGAGTGCGATAACAGTAACAATGTCAACGATAAGCAGCAGCATGCTACGAGCTATCGTCTACTCCGAATTTCTGCAAGCCCATTCCGCAAGGACTGCAGCCTCCAACATCTGCGCTGCATTCAAAAAGGAAGTCATTCACTATTCCACAGTGTTCCGTTGGTATAAGCGCATCAAGGCTGGAAACATCTCTCTCGAAGATCGACCTCGTTCCGGACGCCCCTCTGTTGTGGAAGAAGACAGCTTGCGCGAAGCCTTCAGTGAAGCCAAATTCAAACACGCGCGAATTGGCGCCGACACTTGAATGTATCCAAAGTACCGTCGTGAGGCAGCTGGAGATCCTTGGGTACCCAACGTTTTGTCGTCTTGGGTACACATCAGGTTCAAGCGTGGGTTTCGATTTCTCCCAAAAATTTACGACCCCTATCGATAAAATTGTTGAATTTCAATGATAAGTTGTCTCTCGTCTTGCAAATAATTTCAGAAAATTTGAAAGTAAGAAAAATAACTATTAATAGTCAACTAATAAAGCTTTGATGCAAATAAATCAAAAATGAAGATTTTTTAGGCATGGCAACGCCATGGCACCACCCTGAGCACCGCTTCTTCTACGGAAAACAAGAGTCATTTGGATTTGCAGAGTTATCGCATTAGATAATACATTTTTAATGCATTTTTCAAAACAGCTGAAATGAATCGATTGCTGCTCAGTTTTCGAAGTGACGGCGCGACACGTTTTTTAGTTGAGAGATGTAAGTACTGAAGCTGAAAATGGATCTTACCGAAATGTATCCTTCAATTTGTAGCAGGAAGAAATCAGCCCTCTCCTGAGCAGCCTTTCTTCCGATCGGATGGGGTAATTTTCCTATCGTTGATTTTTCCAAAAATGTTTTCTGAGCAAAGCTACCACAAGAGCTGAAACTGGAGTTCACAACAGCACAGTGCTAGGGTTATCTTCAATAAGGTTGCTTAGGAGAGGCCTGATTTTTTCCTGCTATAAATTGAAGGATAAATTTCGACAAGATCCATTTCCAGCTTCATTACTTGCATCTCTCAACTAAAAAATGTGTCGCGCCGTCACTGCGAAATTATATTTAGCACTTGTTCAAAAATCAAGTCTTTCCTAAGAGCTCTTCCTGTCAGGTGAGGTCATGCTCAAAATTTTCCTTTTTTGAAAATTAAGAGATTTCTACTGAGGAAATCGATCTCTGAACCGATATTCGCTTTATAAAACGATAATTTATGTTATATTTACATATATATTTTAAAAATCAACCCATTCCTAAGCCTAAGCAATATTCCTTGTGATCAGGTGAGCTCACGCTCAATTTTTTTCGAAAATAAAGAAATTTCTACCTGAACTAAACGATGTCTAAAGCTGAGATGTAGCTTTAAAGAACAATAATTTCTATTAAATATATATTCAAAAACCAAATCTTTTTTAAGCGATCTTCCTTTCGAATAGGTGAGGTCACGCTCAAAATCTTTTTTAAACATTTTTCTACCTGAGCGGAACGATGTCTAAAGCTGACCTGTAGCCTTACAAAAGCGCAGTCTTTGACTAATATATAATAAAAAAGGCAGCTCATCTGGAGCTATTTTCGATGTGATTAAGATGGATGGGTCACTGGTCGATCGCTCGTCGATGTGATTGGAAGGTGCTATACTCCTACTTTGTTCAACCGATCGAAACTCGTTTGTGATTCATGCAAATGCGGGTAGCACTCAAAATACTAGATTCTCTTTCTTATAAGCATAAAACCACCTTTTAAAAAAGGCATCTTTATGCGCGGCTGGAAGGATTGTATAATATTACAAGACGTTGCATCTTTTCAGCAGCAAGTGGAAGATCCCAGTCTTCTGCCCGCTTGCCAACGAAATCAATAGCAACTTGAACCTCACCAGAGCTGTCGGCTTTGTCCACTTTTTTGGAAATTTTCACGTCGTCAGCGTACATTTTGCACGTTACACCGAACCTAGAGACAGAATCAGGCAGCTCATAGGTATATAGGAGGAAAAGCAGCGGCGACAATACTCCTCCTTGAGGCACTCCACTAGCCGCCGAAAAAACCGAAGAGTAGCTACCCTCCACTCTGCCCTGATATGTTCTACCTAAAAGGAAACTTTTTATCCAAGCGACAATCATCGGATGTATACCAACTGATTTCATTTTGAATACTAATTTTTCTACAGGAATCTTATCGAAGGCCTTGGAAAAATCAAAGTAGACGACGTCCACTTGGTTTTACTTTCCAGTCATTTAAGGAAGTAAGAACTGCAGTATCGACCGAACGCTGCTTCAGGAATCTGAACTGTTCCTAAGAGATGATACTGTGTTCTAACATGTGCTCCAAAATGTGCTTTCTAAGAATTTTTTAAAATGTTCTTGCAAAAATTGATGTTATAATTACGGGACGATAATTTCCTGGGTCACTAAATGGAGGTTTTTCGGGGATAGGGGTAATAAACGCATGCCTCCATCTACGAGAACGTCGGCTGTCATGTAGCTCATGTTGTAAATTTATTCCAAAGCGTAAGCTATGCAACCGACGACATTTTTAACAAAAAGTATAGGAAGAAAGTTCGGCGAAATTGAAGAAAACTGAGACCATTTGGATAAGAATTCAACAATTTAATCTTTATCAAACCATATAAAAGGTCTCATCCGAGGAAAACTGGGTAGATTACCGTCTTTAGTAGGGATAGAGAAAGGGATAGTTGCTGAAGACTTTATGAAACCTTTTCGAAATTCATTTGAAAGTAGATTTGCTTTCTCAGGAGCCGACGATACTAAGGTACCATTTCCATCTACTAGCTTTGGGATAGCGCTGTTTCCTCCAGAACGAGACTTGATATACAGGGTGTCTCAAAAAAATGTCTACACTGTTTGAAAGGTGATAACTTTGTTCATATTAAAGGTACTAAAAAAGTTAAAAATTTATATAAAAGCTTAAGAAAATAGAAATTTTCTCGCACATAAGTGGCACGGAATGCGCCATGCAGTCGTCTGAAATTTTCCACGTTACACTCGATTGATTGTGTTTCGGATGAACACATGTTATAATTTCCTCACAAGGTGGCCGTTTTGATTGATTTGTGCTTATTTTAGATTTCAAAACTTAACTACACATTACAGCTTGCGAAAAATAGAGGGTATTCTAAAAAATAAAGGTACTATGTGAAGGGTTGTAACATTGCTGCTAGTAAAACATTTGGAAACATTTGAGACTCACATGAAAGCGCAGGGCGACGAGATTACTGTGGCGTGCAAATAGTCAAGATTGCTCCATGCTCCTGCCTGAAACCTTGTAATCCAGACTCGATAGATTGTGCATGGGCTGAATGCTTGTTACAATCTTGTTGCTACTTGGTCACATTAACCTGTGCTACGCTTCTTTTAACGTTTTGAACTTGATGTCACCAAACATTCGGAAGGTAAGTGTCGAATCTGCGGGTAGCTGCGGGTAGCTGAAGGAGAGCGGATTTGTTAATGACATTGAGTAGGTGTCGCTGGTGTACCTGTGAGGAGCCTGTAGCTTTCATACGCTATCCGAATTGTGACCAGTTCTTCTGTTTCATGCACTTTGGGCCTGTGCATCACTGGCGTTAAACGTTTATACATCATTATTTTGAGTAGCTTTCTCATTGCCTTGTGGTTACAAAACCGGTCAGTAATAAACAAGTGGCAAGAAAGTTAGTCTCCACGGCGTACAGCTGGAAAATTAGGCAAAAACATCTAAAAATGGTATGGATGCCAGAAATTCAAATTTCAACCAACCAGATAAGATGCAGAAATGCAGCAGAGCAGGACAATCGAACCCGCGACCTCCCACACATGAAGCAACGTCACTTTCCACTGCGCCCCGAGCCACTTGCCGACAGGAGCATTGCGGGCGTACAAGACCGAAGAATTCCATTGTAACTACAAGAGCCCCTACTCCTTGTGTTTAATGACTTGGCAAAAAATAAATATTTTTGTATTTGTATACTAATTGAGGGGTGGGATTCTTCCTATATGACCCGCTCTCCCGTTTAGACATATCTTCATACCCTTCCCCTGTCAGATTGCATTCACACGATTCGGCCCACTTTGAACGACGCGCGAAACTCAAACATCGTTTTTATCATAAGGTCACACTTTCCTGGTTTTCGAAGAGGAGTGCCACTAACTTGTTAAGAAATTGATAAAGATTATCCGAATATTCTATATTCGAAACCTTCGAATATTTGAATAGTGGCCTCTTTCGAATATTTGAATAAGCGAGTAATTCGAATATTGGACTTTCTCGAATATTCAAATAAACTAATAATTTGAATATCCAATTTTTTCGAATAGTCGAATATTTGAAATTCAAAAAGGACTAAATTATAATAAGTAGTCGTTGTTTAAATTTGAAAAAGCCAATGGGATTTTCAAAACTAGAAGAAAAAAGCCTCCATACCATGTGTCATGCAGGCGGATACGGTTCGATTTTTCGAAAAAGCCCATGGTCTTTTGAAAACTAAAGGAAAAGGCATTCTTGTCAAACAAGAATCAGCTTTAGTAAAAGAGATCTTTAAAGGAGCGGTGGAGATTCGATTTCTGATGCCAAAACTGCTGCCGAAAACCTACAAAAAATCAAAGCTTTCTTCTTGTGTTAAGACCTCTTTTTTGAATACTGGTTCCTTTACGGTTAAAAAGCATTGTTTTCTATTTTCTAAAAAGCAAAAGCCAGGGGATTTTTATACACAAAAAACCGAGTTTTGATCTTTCCTAGAAATTTTGACCAGAGGCAGTGGTTGGTCGTGCACCAACGACATTGGAAGGATTTTATGAAAACGATCATAACTCGGTTGATTTTCGAAATTTGCAAGTTCCAGTAGCTTTTGAAAAACAGAGAAAAAATGCTTTCTAGCCATAGAGAAACCAGCTTTCAAAAAGCCTACGTGGCATGGGATCGATTTTCGACAAATTTTTCAACACTTGAAATTTTATAGAGTGGAATTTGGGACGAAGATATTGATATCTCTTCAAGATGTGAAACTGTCGTGTCCATGACATTCCTGAAAAATGTGAAAATTTTGAAAACCTCTTATTGACTTAAAATCTGCTAAAAAGCTAGAAAGAATTTTTATTTTTAGTTAAAATTTACAGGGAATCTTGATTTTAGCTGTAGAACAACCATCATTTAAAACTTTTTTAATATTCAATTCCATGTCCTAACTTCAGGAAACTAAGGTGGGTATTAACACGTCTGTCGTGGCAACACCCGAAAAAACCCTTATTAACAAATACAAACATCACCTAAAAACCTAATAAATACAAGGGTATCTTCTGCCAATATCGTGAGAGCACGACCTTCCCCCCCCCCCCCCTCTCTAAAAACGGCATCACTGTACTAACATTCTCGAGCTTCAATCTTGAGCCTAGACGGGTTCCTCATAAGTAATGTTAATGTTAGGTTTGAAGAAAAAATACACGGCATAGATATTGTTTCAAAGAACCTTTTGTGCAAGCTTTTGCAACTTTTATAGAGCAAGGGATCCGTTCCTATAAACTTCAGTCTTCCTAATTACGTCGTTACCGCATTAGCAGAAGGTCTCGTTAGTGGATTCCCCCACGTTGTGAAGACGGACATAGGTGGGATTTTAAGCATAGGTGTTCTTCCGTTCTTCTGCTCTTATCGTCACAATTTATGACAAATAGTATTTATAATATTTATTTATTTTATTTAAATAATATTTATTGTTTTCTACTCTTCAACTCTCGGCGTACATTGTGGTTCAATGACAATTTTAGCAATAATGTTTACGCTCGTATTTATCTCGAGAGTACATAATTGCTGTTTCACACTGCTGCGTTTGTTCAATTTATAATGAGCCTATATTATTAATTGAAAGTGAGCTCAATATGTTGTTCCTTTGTTTGTTTTTAGTAAACAGAGTTCACATGATTGTTTTTCTTGACGTAGTTATTTCTTGACGATTTCTACATAAAACTGTTTCATTATTGCCGCAATTTTCCTATTTCAGAGAATTTGATCACACTGCCTTTTCTGAGCAGAGAATTTGAAGTTCTACATCAGTAATGTTGGTAAGCCACGTTTCAGACAACAAATGTAAGTTTCCTTGCTATCGTGTAGACTTGTTCGTGTGGCAAACAACCACTGCTTCCAGCACAACTTCTATTCCATATAATGCAAACGACTGCAGAAGTGCTATGCCTAATAATGTATTCATTTGTGCTGTTTATTATCGCCAAATCAAGGAAAAAGATATTTGAGTCCGCATTTTATTTGCTATTCATGGCGACAGGTAAAAATGGTGCACATTTGATTTCGCACTTAAGCTCTGAACTCTGACCACTTCGATTCTAGGTTCAATGTATCAATAGCTGATAGGTTTTTGGTGTCTGACAATATATGAACATGCCACATGTATGATGTTCTTCTCCTGAATATAGGAACTGTTCAAGCACTTTTCTTTTGCAAAGCAATCTTGTAGATAATTTTGTAGATCTGTATACGGGCCAAGTATATGAAATTGCAACATGAGCTTCACAAAATTAAAAATGGACCTGTTTGTTTATTTATGTTCCTCCCTCAAAAAACACAAACAAAACGTACATGGAAATCACAAGTATTTAGAAATTCTGCTCCTTTAACAAAGTCTTTTTGAGTTTTTATTATATTTTTAAGCAGAAATACTATCGCTGGTTACTGAACAGTCTAGAGTTGTTTCTACTGTAACCTACAGTTATTTGATAAAACGCAAATGTCTAGTAATTGAGCGGACTCAGCTTCCTCTTTTCTTTCCATTTTTAAGCAGCCATGGTCAAATATGGAGAAAAAAATTCAAAGATTATTAACACCTTCTAGAAGCTAACCCTAACTTCAGGAATTCCTACTGCTCGCCGTTTAGAATACTCTCATTACTTGAAGCAGTATCATAGCAAGTACTTTTATGACGAAAATTTGTGGAATCATTCTTTGGGCAAATTGAGGACACTAAACAACAGTTGTTCTGTCTGGGTGTGCAAAAAAGAGGAGCAGGAAATTGTCGATTTTCACTATAACACTGCCTTCATTAAGGCTTAGCAGACATCTTTTTCATTTCGGTGAACGGCATCATTCGTCTAGTAATCGAGATCAAGCTTGACACTAGATGGTGAATGGAACGGTGTTACTCAGAATGGCGAGAAATGTGATGTGAGCGAATAAGAGCGAGGAGAACATCGACCGTTGTTGTGCTAAATTGCGCGCGCGGCGTGTTCTGAGCGCGATAGCTCTGTAAAGTGTGAACCTTTCTGGTTGCAGCTTGTGGGTTTTGTAGGCAGCAAAAAGTTTTAGTAGTGTCAAAGTTACAGCGCTGCGAAAATGCAGGTTAGCCTTGTGTGGCACGATTTTTTTCCAAATTCAGTCGACACCTGCGGGAAGACGCGGAGAGCTAACGGCCTGCAAATGCGCACGCTAGCAGAACACTAAGGTACTTTACGATGACATGTCCAGAACTCCTCAGCTGCCTAACCTACCTTAGCCTCAGTTGCCAGTTTAAAGCGTCGGAAGAGAAGCGGTTAGAGTTTCTTGATCGTATTTAAAGATACAAAATGGGAGCGACAGCGGTCGCGCGCGGCTACGCCTGGCGCGTTGCCAGCTCTGTCGGCCTGCCGCAATTCTCGCATTGGATCACGTCAGTATGCTTCCTACTGGCATCTGGATTGTAGGAACGCATGAAAGACAGGCGATCCACTTGAAAACAGACCAAGCCGATAGTGATATGACTTAGCTGAGCAAAATGTCACATATCAAGGAAGTTAAACTTTGTTCGTGTCCATTTACACGCTTCACTTCCGAAGGAACGTTGAACTCGTGATATTATCGAGAAACTTATGCCCAAGATATACAGTGCATGGCCTAGAGTGGCATGCTATTAAGGCTAGTTAAGTATGTTTAACAGAACATTCAATTGGGGAAGACATGACATCAACACTGGATACAGTTATGGTTTCACAAAACACAGGAATGCTGTTTTTGTCGTCTTCTCCAATGGTCAACGGCGAGGAAGCTAACCCAGTGTGCTGGGTCGTGGCGCTCCTCCGCTGTCGATTCTGCTTAACGTCATGTTGAAATCTGCAAAGTTACAACACTCTACTCCATTACTGCGTTTAACTTCACGACTATTATCTAGATCTTATATATTATCGAATTTTGTCGTTGTTAGTGATTTATGAAGTTACCTGTCACCGTCCTCGCTCGTTCCAGAGTTCTGTGCCAGTAGCCCATTGGCGAAGGTCGCCTACAGAGCCTTGTATTACATTTAAGGTTCATTCTTCGTAGGGAAGCGCCTTCGATTTGTTGAACCCCATCGACCCTTGGTATACCGATCAAATCCCCCTTAATAAACATGTGCCCGTGCGTCCATGTTCATCCATAGAAACATGCCGGAGTCTCGCATCCTTGAAGAGGAGATGGATTAGTTTCTTCCGGACTCCATAATCCACTGCAGATCTCCTACTTCAGATTTTAGTAGGTGGAACAAAAGGTATACCTTGCAATCCAGCTCAATGTGGGGGATCGAAAGTCAAATGGCCTTCCTCTAGTGTTGTAGCATAGTAATTTCGGCGGGCTCATAATTGAGCGGGCTGGTGTCTGTTGTACACTGGAAAGGAGGGAGGACCTTTCCAGTGTACAGCAGGCACCAGCCCGCTTAGTACCGTAATTTCTTAAGTTTCATAATCCCAAATCGGTTACGTTCCTTTTTTTACGTTACGTTCCTTTCTGGGCAAGCGCATGAAATGCACGAGAGTTCAAAGAAGCAGTAAACGTGCCGCCACTAGCCTTTTCCTCTCTGGAATCTGCCTCTCCGATGACTCGGCATGCTCGGGGGCGAGCTGCCCCGTAATCGGCCGACAGAGCTGGCAACGCAGGCGCCGCCGCGCGCGACCGCTGTCGTTTCCGTTTTGTATCTTTAAATACGATCGAGTTTCTTTCGCTCTTGCTCGCCAAGATGTGAGTTTTCGACATTCGCAATGGTACCCTTCTGTTCAGTATGAAAAGCGCTATCGAATGGTATCAATTTCGACTGATTTTAGAAATATCGATTTTTGGCGGTTTCGCATCGAGGACGAGGCCGTTCAAGGCCGCGGTATAGGGACGATGACGTCATCGAAAATCGATATTTCCAAACCGGGCCAAATTGGTTACCATTCAACAGAGCTTTTTCGTGCTGAATTGAAAGGCGTTATTGAGTTTCGGAAAAACTGTGATCTGGGCGAGTAAGAGCGCAGGGGACTTCAACCGCTAAGCCCGCCACCCTAACACGGCAGCTGGTACTAAGGCAACTTAATAAGCTGGGGAGTTGTGAGCACGTCCTCGTAAAGAACCTTAAGCGTTCTGCTCGCCTGCGCATTTGTATGATGTTAGCTCTCCGCGTCTTCCCGCAGGGGTCGACTGAATTTGGAAAAATCGTGTCACATAAGGCTAACCTGCATTTTCGCAGTGCTCTAACTTTGTCCAATCATAAGCTACATTACTGTGTTTCAGCATACTACTAGAACATTTTGCTGCCTATAAAACTCATAAGCTGCAACCGGAAATACAGAGCTATCAGAACACGCCGCGCGCGCAATTTAGCACAACAATGGTCGATGTTCTCCTCGCTCTTACTCGCTCACATCACAGTTCTCGCCACTCTGAGTAACACCGTTCCATTCACCATCAAAAGCGCTATCGAATGGTGCTCAAATTGGCCAGATTCGAAAATACCGATTTTCGGCGACGTCATCGGCCCTCCGCTACGGTCTCACCCCCGACGGGAAATTGCGATTGATTCTGTCGGGCCTATATGCATTGTTCACAGCACGCCATGCCGGCAGTTAGTTCCAAACAGTAGGTCATGCTCGTCCAAACGCGTGGATAGGCTCCTTCCATCAGCCTAACGTCCAGAAGTTGAGGGCGCAGCGCCCTAACGCAACTTGGCGTGGCGAGTGGAAAACGGCGCCCTCCGGCGCCCTTTTGCGCCGCTCTTCATCTTTCGCGCCGCTTGTGCTGGTTGTCCGGTACTGGCATGTCCGGTACTGTATTCTGACTATAATATTGCCTTCATTTAGGTTTAGCAGACATCTTTTCCATTTCGGTGAACGGCTTCATTCGTCTAGTATTTGAGCTCAAACTTGGCACTAGCCTAGAACATTCTGCTACGTTTTGTGCGGTGACAACAGGTCTCGCCTACGTTCTACACGTGATGGGTAATACGTTCCTTACCTTCAACAGGTATCCTGCGTTCTGCTTCGCGAACAATTACAGTGAGGTGAGTGATTCAAGCGAAGAAAGTCATACTTCGATAACTGAGCTCTTTGACAGATTTGGACGAGAAGGAGGACGTGGATTCTCATTATATTTACGCTCGCCATAGGAGTTATAGTCCACGTTCCCACTGTCGTCGTACGATTAGCTTGTAGTCTAAAAATTGTTGAAGGAGATTCATTGGCTGTTATTGAGAGTCAACTCTATATGGTAAGAAGAAGTGATATATTCTTTTTCATCTATTCAAAAAGAGATACGAGTAAAAAATTGATGGAAAAGCAGAAGGTGTTTCTAAATGTTTCCCTCATCATCATTTTCATAGCGTCTGTCCCACTTGTTGGCGGGTCGGCTCTTCTGGTGTGGTGACGCCATTTCTCTCGATCAAATGCTTGATCGGAATTCACACCAGCTATCTTTACGACCAGGTGCAACGTATCTAGCAAGCATTGCTTCGGGCGTCCTCTGGGTTGCTTTCCATTCGCCTCAAGGTTGAGGTGAATCTTAAAGACGGTGTCGTCGTTAGCGCGAAGGATGTGACCGTACCATCGTAGGCGAGCTCGGCGCATCTTGTCGACTATCGGGGCGACACCGAACCTTTGCCGTATGGTGTCGTTGCGATCGCGGTCCAGTCGCGTCCACCTCATCATCTTCGTTTCCATTACACTGAGGCGACTTTCAATTTCCTTGGCCTGGGGACAGCACTCAGCACCATACGTCGCTGTTCGTAGTCGATACATGAGCACCTCAAATCGGTTCTAGGTTTATAGAACCGTCTTCTGCTACTGGGAGGACGACTGTTCTATAAACCTTCGATCTCAGGTATCGACTTGTCGCACAGCACCCCAGTCAAAGAGCGTCATTTGAACCAGGTTGCGCTCACGCGTGAGTTCACCTCCAACTTTAGGCTGCCATCGGACGTGACTGTTGATCCAAGATACTTGAAAGATGTCACTCGTGAGAGCTCAGTAACATTGATCTTAATAGAACCGTGCTCATTCAAATCTGTCGCCAAGTACTCTGCCTTCTTGACGTTTCGTTTCTAAATGTTTCCCTAATCAAGAAAAATCTCGTCAGAGATGTCCAAACATCTTTCACTTGTTGTGCTGGCTCTTCGATTCCACACGTAAAACGTCTTTTACACAGCCTTGGCCTAAAAGCTTTAAAAAACGTCAATTTCTCCAGAATGATAGACAGTTTTGTTGTCAACGGAAATTGCTCCAGGCAGTTGAATGCATAAAGTGACGCGTTGACCTCAATCAGCTTGCAGTGCGATAGGCTTTCCATAGATTCGAATTGGCTAACGAAGGCAGTAGCTGTTTTCTGAATGAGCAAAACAACACATTTATTTCAGTTTTGTAAGTATATTCGTTGTTAGCTCTTAATTGACTGTTCTATTTTTGTAGCGCTTTCTCGACAAAGTAATGTTAGTTCTGAAATGTTATAGAATGTAGCAGGAATTCTCGTTTTTTTTTTAAATGCAAGTGTAGAAATGCAAATTGCCCTCAAGATGCAGCAACCAGGAGGCTAATTATCTCTTGCCAGGCTAAGGCAAGCCTTGTCTTGTCACCGTTCTAAGAGAAAATATTCTAGTGCTGAATGTTGAATGGAAAAACATAAACATCATGCACAGAACTGAATATGGGATGCAGAGTTGTAGTGTGTTTTAAGCATAAAGTTTGCTCAGTTCACAAATAACTATTTCATGAAAACATGAAATGCACTGCCACAAAAAATCTTTCAATCAATTCCAGATGATTATTCAACTAGTTGAGCTACACCAAAATTACGAAGGAGGCAAGTGCCTTTTCAGGTGAACCTGTTCCTTTACTTTGGATTTGGTTCGATCTATGCAACCGCAAACGTCACAATGAACATAATTCTGTTTGTGAAGTGGCATAGAATGTCTGTAGAACTCAGAAGTCTCCTGCACTCACGCCAGGAAAGGGTAAGCTTGTAACTATTGTCAGCTCCAAATTTAGTTCAGCTTTCTTGAACATTTCCACAGACGAAAGTTGGATGGATTGGCAACGGCAGCCCAAGTAGGGGTCGTGTACTCAGTGAGCGCCGCTTTTGACGTCCACACATAATGGTCGGGACACTCCTGAGGACAACGACGACTTCTCCCGTGATGTACCTTCATGTAGGCTGCGTCTATAGTGCTTGTGGGTGCGAAGAACTGAATAGAGAATACAGGGCTTGACTGCAGAGAACAGCCCGATACCGAAAGAAATCCAAGGCTTGAAGCCGTTTTGATTTGCGCACTAGACAAACTAGACCAATTGAGAAATCCAGAATCGTTGACGTTGGATGTCATTCGCGTGCAGAAATGAGTAGCACCACATTGCAAACCTGCGCAAGGAAAAGCGATTGCACCAGATCATGCACCAAAATGAAAGCAGCATCAGAAACACACACGTAAATCTCGACCACAAAAGGAAAAGTCACAAAGGGGCAGACCACAGTGTCAAAGTGCCGTAAACTAGTAGCACCGTTGTGAATTCAATACCGATCACCACAGATGTAACCGCTTACGTGACAGTCATCAGCGTCCAGGACTCCCCCTTTACCGTCACTGCAACGACAGAACCAGTTAAAGAAGAGACCACATGTCAAAGAATATCTTGAAGTACGGAAGCTGATCTGCTGGTGCAGGAAACAAGTCCATAATACTCATTCAGATTCGAAACGAGGGACAGGACTATCATGACAAGAAAACCCCGTTCATACTGCAGATGGTCGGCTTCGCTACCGTCCACGTGACTCTCACAGCATTTCTGCTTCTCACCGTCCGACGTCTAGTCAGGAAACGTTGGCGAAGCCAAAGACACAAGCCTTAACCGTTCAAATCATCGACGAACGCCAATCCCGAGATGAAGAAAGTTGAACGGATAAAGTCCACGGAGACACAGCCGAATCAAAGCCTAAGGGTCGATATATGGAAGCGTCGACGGGAGACGGTTGCGGTTGTAGTAGTGAAT